>BBSZ01014475.1:0-17488 GCA_000981365.1 Subanguina moxae
CTTACGATACAAAGCAGCGGATTCTTTGCCAAGAGTACTTCCTAAAATGTAATTTAAAAAAAAACTATATGCAAAATGCATATATTAATTAACTCTCAAAAATGCGGCCCTCTTTCCGAACAAGTTCCACAATTTCGGTATAAAGAGGCCAAAATAGTAACTTACAGGAGAATAGGGGATGAATTGGGAGGGAAAGGGAGTAATAGGAGGCCACTAATTTGAAGGGCGCTTCACCCGTCTCCCTTACTGAACCAGGGCAAAAAGTGCCTCTAGATGCATTCTATGATCAAGAATATTGCTCGGTTTCATCTCGCTGGTAAGTCTGTGCGCGCATCTCTAACTTTCAAGCACCTTTACGAGGAAGACGGGGCTTGGAGTTGAGATGCGCACACAAACATATCTGAGACATAAATCACTTGAGAATAGCTCTGAATGCATGAGAACAGCATGCATACCAGAGTTTTTTTTATGCGATAGATCCCTGCAAGGGATGCTATGTTCAAGATCTCCTCTTTTGCTACAGAGTGACCCCACCCTTGTCCCTTCCCCTCCCTTATACCGCCCTTCTTCCCAAGAAAATATGGTTGAGTAGCCCCTTTACAAAGTGGCCTTATTCTTTTCCCTTTCCTCTAAAAAAATTTTTCATCACAAAATAAACAAAAAGGACACGAAAATTGTGCTGGAAAAAAGTGCTGCATTGGAAATACGTGTTGTTTTAAAGCGGCACATCTGAGTTTTTGCATACTTTCTAGGCATTCGAGTCTGCTCTTTCTCATGATAGTATTTGTTCTCTAGAATTCTCTCGGTTTCTTGTCCGAACATTCAAAACAGTACTATAAAACGCAGTTTAGGAGGCAAAAGGCTAAAAGCTGAGTTTGCGGCTGACTTTGATCAATGATCATATCTCAACAAATAAACCACATTTTGAAATTCTGCCAAGACTCGAGTACATGATTCTTGACTTTTTTTGGTGTTTTAGACATTTTAAAAAATTTGAGAAACAATTCCATTTTTTTTCAAAACCACAGGAACAAGCTGTTTTACAAATATTTAAACTGCAAAAACTTTGAGGACAATTTAATATTTTAAACTTAAGCTAAAAATCTTCTATTCATAAATTGGTCGAATTCTACTAAATAATTGGCTTTCACTCCTAAGTAAAATATGCAGGGTAAAAAACAGTCAAATAGTGGGTCATGTGCACAGTGAGGGGCAATTAGTTTCCTTTGAAAGAAAACTTCCGGTCAGGTTGACCAAAAACACCTCCACCCACTTTTTGCTCCAATCAAGGCAGACTGCCGACAAACAACAGGGATTAACGCCTACTATTGGGCGGAATTAAGCACCCAAGTTGCTCTTACTACTGCAACAATTATTTTTCCCAGCTGAGAGCGGAAATTTTTCTCAAAAATTTGTTTAGAATGGTCAACGTTGATGGTTTTAAATAGGCTCTGCACAAGAATGTTTCAGAATTTTTCATTGCATATTTTTACAATCATAATTAAAAAAGGTTCATATCACAAATCATCTCCTTGGTGCTCAATAGATAAAAAAAAAGAACCCTGTCCTAGATCTTCAGTTTCTTTTAAAAGACCAATTTGGAGATTCTACTGCGCCAGACCCTCCTCCTACAATTTTTTTTCAAAAGTGTGTTTTAACCCATCTTTACCAATTGCTATACGCTAAAAACGATTTTAAAGTCAGTTTTAGCCCATTTTAATATCATATAATGGGGTTTTCAAAAAAAAAATTGATCAAAATTTGACTTTTTGTCTTGACCCCCAAGGTTAATTACCTTATATTACGGAATTCTAGCATGTTTTGGTTACTGGATCTGGGCAAAAAAAGTCATGCATTTATGGTCGAGAGTTCTTCTTGGATTCATCTCGCAGGTAAATTTTCGCGCGCATCTCTAACCCTTTAACTTCCTAATGCCTTGATTGGAAAAAGATCATAGATTTGATAGGAATTTTTTTTTCGTCTAATTTTTATTTGAAAGGCCTACCTGTACTGTTGTAAACCTGCTTCTTCTCTGCTGCCAGCTTGTTGCTGCTGCCCCTGCTGGTGGATTGAAGAAGGCCCAAAAGAGAATGCTGTGGATAGTCTACAATTGGCGTTGAGACGTTGTGAAGCAACTGTGCTTGTGATTTCCTTGCTTCTTTGTTGTTGTTTGGAAGAGATGCTGCTGGATGCCTTAAATTGGACTGAAAATTAATCAATAGAGCACTTGAGTGACTGCTGCTCGTGAAACTAATCCTAGAAGGGCAAACATGGGGAGGCAAGCAAGGACAGGTGGTGAGTGCCTGCTATTACTCCCCTCAAGTCCCACAAACAGCAAATACACAGCAGAATATTTTTGAACAAAAAGAATTTGAGGTTCTACTTGAGGATTGGCCCATAGAGTAAAGACATGAATAACAAGAGTTATCAATATTAGGTACCAGCGTTTTTGGCAAATGGTACTTTTAGTATGAAGTCTTTTTGGTAGAAATTTCACATAGCCGTAATATAGTAATTATATAGTGGTAAGAAGAGTAAGAATTTTATCGAAAAACTTTTGACTCTACTGAACTATAATCCTCATCCCCCCTCCAAAAAACCTTATATACCATCCTCTCCCACCTCTCAATCTTCATTCACCAAATTGAGACTCGACTGTACTAGCACTAGAATTAGCTCTAGCATTAGTGCTAGCATTAGTTCAAATGTCGATAAATACAACATAGCTGTTTTATTCCGCTCTCATATAACAAACAATATACGGCTGTAGAATCATTGGTAAATATGTTTTTAGTAAGTCTTACTTTTAGTTTTATGGTGGTAACAAAAGTAAGAAGTTACCAGAAATGACTTTTTTTATTTTGGTAAACTTCTAATCAAAAAGATTTCTTACCAAAAGTATCACTTACTAAAAACATATTTAACAATGATTCTACATCCCAATATACATTCAAATGGAAAAATAACGGTCAACGATAGAATTTCTCATATTTGTGCCTGTTTCCCAATCTCATGTGAAGACTTCTCTCTGTGGCTAGTCATCTTCGATCATCAACAAATCAAGCACAGCTCAAAAATCTACACACAACAATGAAAAACGGACAGCAAAAAAGTGTTCAGCGGGCAAAATTACCTTAAAAACACTTTGCTAGACAAAAAAAATCAAGAATTGAGTTGATGCTAAAAAAGTTAGCAAGCTAACACCCATGCTAACTGTTTGCCTTGGTTCCCCTGTTGATTTTTAGTATTAGCATCAACTTTTATAACTAAGGTTGATACTAATGCTAGTGCTAATCAGGGGTGTAACGGAAATAAAATTTTTAAAATGGAAGTTGGAAATGGAGGTGGAACTACTTGGTGATGAAAAAGTTTCTGACCATTTTTAGAATCTGATATCTAATTATGATATGTGCTATACCAAGCAGGTGTTTGGTGTCATTTGAAAACTCCTTTTGTCCTCTAGAAAATGGTGCGTAACTTTTTTCAAACAACAACAATAACGACTTTAAAATGACCACCATTGGATGCCATCGTTGATTGTCCATCATTCTTTGGTCCATATTGAGCCGAATGCGATGCCATTCTCTCTGCGGCGGATTCTTTAGCTCCACGATTCTTCTGTGAGGCTTTGAGCATGCCTTTTTCTTCATTCCGGCCACACAAAGTAGTCCATCACGGTGAGATCAGCTAAGTTCTTAGGCCATTCTCTGTCGTCTCCAGTCCAATGAGAATTGACGATGATTGCATCCGGACACTTCTATGGAATCTACTCCTGAGTTTCGCCAGCTCTATGAAAAGGAGTTTTATCCTGTGGAAACGTCTAAAAAGAGCGACCGAAATGGCGTCAAACCCAAGGCAGCACTTTTGACCGGAGCATTTCTTGATAGGCTGATCCATTGACTTTGGTTTCTTTCGGCACGAAAAAAAGAGGTGTGTTTCTGGTTGGTGTGACTCCGGCTCAAAAAATCACTTGTTTCAAGTCTAAACCCAAACTTTAAGACAAAAATGTGTTAACTACCAGCCCTGGTAAACTTCTTACTTTTCTCACCACTATATTACCGCTATGTGAACACGTTACCAAAAAGACTTCTTACCAAAACTACCACTTACCAAAAGCACATTTACCAATGATTCTACACCCTCAAAATGACAATAAACGAGTAAATCAGATAATAACTCAAATCATTTTACCACAAATGATGTGATTGATTACTTGTCAGTTTGATTATTGTTACAGTGACATTTCGATCGTTTTATTTCGATCGTTTAGCCATTTTCGTTTCGATTTCGATCGTTCATTTCGATCAGTCGTTTCGATCGTTCCAAAGTCATTTCGATCGTTTTAGCAATTTGATCGATCATTTTTGTAAACACTGGTCACTGTTACAAACTAAATTACCAAGTTACAAATACAAAGGATGTTAGAAACAGTTGATTTGGCCAACCAGAACAATTTCTAAAGGTACTTTCTAAAACCTCCAACTATTTGTCCTTGGACAGGCAGGAAAGGCGTAGTGATTAGAGTATCCTGTCCCGCCCTAATCCTCTAATTTTTCATTCAGAAAAAGGAAACAAATGGCTGTTTTTCACCTGTAACATCCACACACTTTTAAATACATTTTCTGATCAGAATAATTCAAAAAACCATCTTTTGCTCTCACTAATATTATTCCCCACTCCAAAGCTTCTTTATCCAGACTGCCCCTAGAGTAAACACAAACAGATGTGCAAACACACCCAACAATGTAGAGCCACAGTTAACCCCTTAATATACAGGAAAATTAGAAGTTTATTGTGTGTAGGTCCTCCACTAACTTTCACAGTTGTCCTCATCTTCCAGTAATTGGAGAAGATGCAAAGAAGCACCGCCAATTAATTGGTCGGCTTAGCCAGTCACGTCGAGATCTCTCCCCAGGAATCTTTTTTAAAAGTGCCGCTCTGACTAATTTACCCCAGGCGCATCCTACTGCACAGTAGGCAGAATTTAAGAGCAACAAAAAGGTTACAAAGAGAGGTTGGAAAAGCTATCTTTGCTTAGATTTGTTGGATTTGGTAGTGCATCTTTTAGAAATTGATAAGCCACAAAAAGTTTCGGAAAAGATTTAATATAAGTTTTTGAAGAAAAAGTTATAAAAATTACTTGGATCACCGTATTTCATCTGGTAAGTGCCCCCCACCCCTAAATTCAAAAAAGCGTATTTGTGGCATAGTGTGTTTTTGACATATATTTCGCTAGTGACTTTTGGGCGTGTTACATACCAAAATGTGCCTTAAAATCTAGGCTATGTTTCAATATATAACAGGCCCGGAAGCCACCAACAAGATATAGATCAAAAACACAATGCCACAAACACTTTTTTGAATTTAGGGGTTTCCGAGATTTCTTACTCACCGCCGGTGAGTCTACAACTCTAGATTCAACACTCTGAGTGCATTTTACTGTTTACATTTAATCATTTCAAGGCGCAATTTTAGCCTTTAATGACGAATTTGAAAAAAAAGTAAAAAAAAAACGATCAAGTTCCAAATTTACAAAGCAGTTTTGGTTGAGGGCAGCGATTGACCGAAATGTGCAAATGGACATGCTTAAGAAGGCAAATATTTGCACAAGAGCAAGAGTGAAAACAAACATCTATTTGCTTATCAACATTAAATAAATTCAAAATTCAATGTGCTTTGTTTGGGCAATTAGTAGACTGCAAGTAAATATATAAAGGTTTGATAGAATTTAAGAAAGATGTAAAAACACTCGAATTACAAGGTTGGTTCTCAGCACCCCAACCTGTTTAGTTGGCTGCACAATGGTTGGAAATGTGGGTAAGGAGTATTTGGCAGCTCTTTGTCTGACTAATTACTACTAATAACTATTTGGCTTTGTGACGCAATCTTAATTCGGAGCTAAATGCCTAGTTTTTTGGCAAAGCAATTTTGTGCAGGAACAGGTTGACAATCAAATAGCTTTTGGAATACAAAAAGGTTGCTGGTAATATACAGGATACGGTCGCGAGGATTAAAGGCACAAAGAGAAAATATTTCAAAGCCAAGTTCTGGAAAGTATTCTTTACCATCTGAGTTTTACGACTTAAAGGTCTAAATTTTTTTTTCGCCCTAATTTCACCTCATCCATGGCCTACTGGATGATCATGGAGTCTGAGATACTAAGGATACTTTTGGCAAATTAATTTTTTTTGAGTATGCCTTCTGGTCACAATATTATATTTCTCATAAAAATAAGGTTAGACTGCCATAAATACTATTCTAAGCATTTTGACGTCAGATATAGTAACATTATCTTTAAACAAGTGGGTAGGAATTTCGGCTTGCCTCAACCGGCAGTTTCCCCTTTGAGTAATAAAAAATAAATTTATTTTTTACTTGTGACTGTATATACAGTTAAGAAACCACAATTTTGTTGGAACTCGCCGTTTAAAGCCAAGATCCGCTAGCTTTTGGACAAGTGAATGATGCACTGAACAAAATAAATGACAAAAGGTGGCAATATGAAGACTTTTCTAATGGCCTTACATTTGCAGGTGAAAGAAATAGATATTGCTGGAGAGGGAGAAAATGTGATAAATGGCAGTAATGTGTCTACTGAGTGTTAAATTTTACGCAAAAAAGCATTGCATTGTACCTTGCATTGAAAGCATTCATGTATGCAGAGTCAAGCAGCCGACAAGTTTACTGTTCATCTGAAAAGAATGCGAGAGTGGGTCAAAGACAAGAAGAATAAATAAAGAGAATGTTTCATCTCCACAAGTAAAAGTACATGTAAAAATAAAAAGAGCTACACACAAGTAGAAGTCCTACCTACTCGATCTAAAAAATTTACAACCTTGTTCTGGCCACGAATATGTATTGTTTATTCTCTGGCACTCAAACAGCCAAATATTATTAGAAGAATAATGAGGGAGAATGGCATTAAACAGGAAGAAGGGAGACAAAGAGGTATTGGGCACCCCTTCAAGGGGATAAGAACGAAATTTGAGTGTACACTTTGCATAGCTTGCTGGCTTAGTGCCCTTCCTACTGGAACATCAAGTAGTGCTTTTATTAAAAATAATACTTTGCTTGAAATAATTTTGTTCAACCAATCTTGACTGGTTGAACTAATTTTATTTAGTTTTGAACAAATTTAGTTTGAACGAATTGGACCCAGAGCGAATTGGATTTTTACCATTTCTTTTAGTTAGGGGTACTTGAAATACAACCTTCCATCATGAATGAACTTTTTGCCACCATGGCTTGTTTTGGAGGCATGCTGCATAACAAGCAAAGTATCCATCAAAAAGAGCATAAACTTCAAAGCAGGGCGGCACCCGATGATTGAAATTGTCGGAAACATTTTCGGAACGGATTGAAGTTCCAAAAAATCTCCGGAACGAAATTGCAAAAATTTTCGGAACGATAAAAAAACTGCCTATAAATTTTTCGCAAAAACCAGCTAGGAAATTAAGACCAAATAAACAAATCTCTTTATTAAGAGTAAACGAAGCCTTCAAAAGAACAGCTTTAGCTCTTTGCAGGTTAATTTTTATTCTTTACTTTTTCTCTTTCCGACCTGTCGTTTGAGCGAAATTACAGAACCTGAAAAAACAGCATACAAAAAGGCAATTTACCCATGTCAAACCTTCTTTAGAATACCTTCATTATCACACTAAAAGCGGTTTCGGAGTCTTCAAAGTGAGAAAAAAAAATCATACTAAGCGGATACCCACTTGATTCGGTTGGTGAATAGATTATCGATTTTATAGACTGTCGTGTATTATGTCCTGGGTTGTGTTTTATCCAGGCTGTATTTTTTGCACGAAACCCCAAATTAAATTGCAACTATTAGACAATTTTTTCAAACATAATGGCAAAAAATTTTCGGAACAGACAATTGTATATTTCAGAATAAAGTTTTACAAAAAATCGGAACGGAATTCGGAATGAAAAAACACCGGAATATCGGAATTTTTGGAATTTCGGAACGGACACAGCCCTGCTTTAAACAAAAATACAAAAACAGTAATAGAGTAATTATTATCACAACAGAGTAAAGACAAAACGGATAGGTTGAATAAGACAGTTCTTTTTTATTGTGTTCCGTCATGCGGGCATTCAAACGTGTGAAATTGCCATTGCCGGCAAAGGCAATGGTTTTTTAATCACTTATTGTGACAAATTGGAAATAATTGTGACGAGATATGTGTTTATCGAGTTTTACATTTACTAATTTTTGTACAGCCGCCAAATTTATCTGGTTTGATATCACTTAATATCTCTCCAATATCATGTCAGTATTTTTTCCAGTGGTTTTACCATTGATGTCCAATGAATGTCTTAGTCTGAATGAAATGTCCTATCAATGTTTGAATCATGATTCATGAAGCAAGCACATATCTTCGCTTTTACTATTTTTTTGATAAGATCTCATATTTCTCAAAATGGAAAATTATTTAACTGTTTTTTTATCTTGCAAGGGAGACCCGCCATTAGTTTTTAGAAGTCCTATGCGTTTTTTATTTTTACTTTTTCAGAAAATAGTCTTGGTGTATCTATCAAACTGTTTGCATCTTCCGATCAACTATGGCTAATCGATGCGAAATGTGTCAGAAACGTGTTGGCTTGTTGGGTGCGTTATCAATTTGTAGTTCTTGTCCAGATATGTGTTCATGTTAAATATTTTCGAAATTTAAGGTTTTTCCTGTCGTTGTGGTGGGCTTTACTGCAGTGAGCATCGTTATGATTTGGAGCACAATTGCAGTTATGATTACAAAACTTATGGTAGAGAAGAGATTCGCAAGAATAACCCAGTTCTGAAGGTTGAAAAGATCGAAGGACGTCTATAAAGTGTTGAAGAAGTGGTCAGCCTAAAACTCATCAATCTTCCGGTGCCTGCCGTCTCGTTTTTTTGTTGTTCGTTGTCTGAGTTCTCCACAAAAAAAACGCTTCTAAGATATTGGTATGTCTCATGATTGAAAAGCCTAAATGGCGATTTAGAAATAACCCGTACGAATTTTTGCATGTGTTTATCTCTAATTACTCTTTTCTATTCAGGAGGGTCGGACGTTCGAATTTTGATTCCACCAGATTATATAGTCTCTAAATGCCTTTATTTTACGGCAATATTTCTTGGATTTATATCACAAATAAGTGTGTTCACAGCTCTAGCTCTCAAGCTCCCATACCCCATTGTAGGGGTGACGAGAGCCTAGGAGTTTGTAGTGGAAATGCATGCAAACACATATTTCAGCCAAATACATTACACATCGCTACCTTTTTTTTTAAGTTTTTGTGGCAGGTCTGACTTAGCGTCGAGCTGATCTTGAATGTGTGCATTTGCTTCTTTTAGACACAAAATTTAAAGGATGCCTTTTTGTCTTTGTTGTCGTCGTTTTGCACTTGCATTCATTATTTTCTTTTGTTTTGATTTTCAGCTTTCGGTTAGTCATATCACTGTGTACCCAAAAAATAAACTTTTAAGCACATAATTTTCAAAGGAAAAGAATAAAAGAAAAGAAAGGATCATACTTTTTTTGTTGCAAAAACACTTTTCTCTGCCGCAAATTTTTGGCCATGATTTTGGATATGGTGAAAATTCTCTTTTCTTAAATTTTTCCATCCATGCATGGCACGCGAGAGAGGCGACTTCTTATTCTTTTGGTGCTTATACAACAGTCATTTTTTTACTTTTCGATGGAAATATAGCAAAATTCGTTCAAACTCACGCACATTATAATTTTGCTTTATTTCCATCGGATTACGCATTAAAACTATGTAAAAAGATTTTCACCATATGTAACAAGGGAACCACGTGAAATCGATTCCACTATATAAACAGTGGTCTTTTTGGAAAACTTCAGGGGGAGGAATCGATTTCACTACCTGCAAAATTTACACTTTGCATTTTGCACTTTGCATGCAAAGTTGCAAATTTTCATTTTTATTAACTACAAATTGAAAATTTTGCATGCAAAGTGAAAAGTGCAAAGTGAAAAAGTTGGAAACTTGCAGTTCAATTTTACTAATATTTTTTTGTAAAGTGCAGCATGGCCTTTTAAAACCGCGTTTTCTATTCTCTTTAAGAAAAACAAAACGCCAGGATTATTTTGCATTTTTTTCAAATGGATTCGAACTTTTGAACGTGAACTGCAGCTGAACCGGGTGTTGATATAGATTCGAGGCCCGACCGCATGCTGAAAATCGCTTTTCGATTCAAGAGAACAGCAGACATCACCAGCAACCTTTATTTCCGAAATGCAGAATACGCGTAACAATTAGAAAGAAACCATATTACATCACACATCACATCAACACTGTTTTTATCCATGTATTTCATTTATACTCAATGCTTGCTCTTTTTCGGCTGCTTGATTGATTTTGATCATCAGCAGAAGCATCCAACAAACAAAAGCTAAACCTCAAGAAGCTTAAAAAATTGGTTTTAACAATGTTCGAGGGCTGCTGTTTCTCGTTCTCATCTTCTTTCGTAGGCCAAGCTTCGTAAACAAACGGTTATGCATTTTCTAAAGTGCTGAGCAAAAACATTCTGTATGTGGAGACATCCTTTATTGGCTTAACTTTCGGACAAGTAGTATAGAAAGGCGAATTAGCTGCGTCCAGAACCTAGATGGCTTTTAGAATATTTATGCGATGATCCAATATCAGGAGCGATCACTCGTTTAATCATGCACTAGCAATATTTGTTTGAGGTATTTTTTGAGGTAATGCTTGCTTGACTAAACAAAGCTGTTAATCACATTAAAATTGACGAAAATTACTAACCCCTGATGCCTGCCACTTTGGCTGTCTTTCTAATCACTACTCTTGCTTGGTTCCATCTGATAGCTAGTCCTTGCTTCCGCTTCATTTACAGTTCTGTTTTAGCTCTTACTTCTGCGTTAAAGTATTCTAAAGAAGGACTGTAGACATCGACCTTTCATTTAAGCGGCATTAGAAAAGACCGAGAAATGCGTTCAAACAGGTTTTCACCTCTTACAAACCTCGTTTAGAATACTTTAACTAGCATAGAAAAAATGTTTTCAGAGTCTAAAATAACAAAAAAAAAACGAAGTGGATATCTAATTAGCAAACAGCTAATATTTTAATAAAAACGACTAAAAGGTTGCAGAACTACAAAAAAGTTTGATGAAAATGAATGAAAAAATCGCGAGGAAACTCGGGAAAAACGAAGAAACTTGAAGGAGTCTCCTCGATCACGAGTTCCCTTGGTTACGAGTTTCCTCGTTCGACTTTCCTAAATATCGAGAAGACTTGTCAAAAAGCCAAACACTGGCTACTTCTTAACTTTTCCTTTCATCAGATGGAG
This sequence comes from Subanguina moxae, assembly GCA_000981365.1. Taxonomy (NCBI): domain Eukaryota; kingdom Metazoa; phylum Nematoda; class Chromadorea; order Rhabditida; family Anguinidae; genus Subanguina; species Subanguina moxae. Next base: position 11,315 of record BBSZ01014475.1, read on the forward strand.
AGCGATAGATTGTGCCATTTTAAATTGCGCCAAAATCAAACGAAGATTCAAGATCCCACAGATCGCCCACAGCTCCCTCAGGGCACTGAATTTATTTTTCGATAGTCTATTTATTGTTACATTGTTGGAATATTTCTTAGACTGAAGGTCGATTGATGCTAGAATTCAGCAATATCACGGCCTTTTTGCCTACCGGAGGCTTAAAATAAATTTTTTTTAATTATATGATTTCTATTACAATCTTGAAAAAAATGAAAAAGTATGGCGAACTGGCCGCCCTCCCATGGCTAAAAACTGAATCCTAACCACTTAGCCAGATATAATACACTAGGTACCGTATTCTCTCTAATAAAACCATACCCCCTAATGCAAAATCGTGTTTTTGGCATTGTGTTTTTGGCCTACTTTTTCCAAACAAGTCTTAGGCAAGTTACCACCCAATTTACAGATAAAACAATAAGCTACAACTGGAGTGCTAACTTGCTTGGGAGTTGTCTCCAAAAAGTAGGTTGAAAACACAATGCCAAAAACACGATTTTAAATTGGGGGGGGGGTGGTTCTATTAAAGAGAATACGGTATATCAATAATTTCCTTTGAATTAAGTGAGTTCCCTTCATATCTAAACAAGTTTTAAAGCCATTAATTTGCTCTTTATGAAATAAAATACTATTTTTTAATATAATTAACAGCAAAGATTATGCAAAGTGATTTTTGGTCTTTCTTGCTGTCACAAAATATATACACACAAAATTTTTGCTACAAAAATTGTTTTCGCTGTAGAAATATAAACAATATGGGATGTGTGTGTAAAGGATAATGGCCATTTCTGATCTATGGTTTCTGATTTTTAATTAAAGGGGCTAAAATAGTAACTTACAGGAGAATAGGGGTTGAATTGGGAGGAGAAGGGAGTAATAGAAGGCTAATAATTTGAAGGGCCCTTCACCCGTCTCCCTTACTGAACCAGGGCAAAAAGTGCCTCTAGATGCATTCTATGATCAAGAATATTGCTCGGTTTCATCTCGCTGGTAAGTCTGTGCGCGCATCTCTAACTTTCAAGCACCTTTACGAGGAAGACGGGGGCTTGTATTATACAATAGTTTTTTCGTTTGTTTTGGACATAAAATGCATTTCAAAATGGTTTTGAAACACTTTTAGAAAACCTTATTGGGGGAGAGGGGTGTATTCTAGCAGCTATAATCGGAGGTGTATACCCTAGTAACGCCTAAAATTGTTTAAAAAATCCCGTAAATGTATCAACAAAACACCAGTATTTTTCAAATGTCAAATTTAATAATGTATTTTACATGGTTGTGTAAATTTGTTGAAACATTTGTAGTCAGTATTTTTGTGGATAGTTTAAAAGTGCTACATAAGCGGCTATTTAGACGTCAGAATTCAATTTTATAATATTTATCTTTTACATTTAACCAAAAGCTGAAAATCAAAAAAAAAAAGAATATTATGACCTTTGCTTATTGGAGCAAGTTTTTAAAGAGTATTTTTGGTGGTGCTTCTTCGCATTAGCCCAACCATATATGTTAATGCGGGCACCAACAGTGAGCATCAGCTAATCCAATGTCTTTTTCATGTGCAAGGCAAAACAAGAATTCTCTTAGATTTGTGAGTAACCAACTGACCAAAACACGTGAGAAGAAACAAATTTGACAAGTAAACTGCAAATTTCAAGCGTAAGAAATAATTGTGCCATCCTGTACTTTTTTAAACAAGAATGCTTTTTTTTCTAATTTTTAAATAAATAGCTCAAAAAATTCTATATGCCATCCTGTTTGAAAAAAAGTTGACTCCAGAAATTTTTAACATCTTTTGCCGATTTCGATATCTCTAAGACAAAAATTGTAGTTTAATGCGTCCAGGGATTCTTCTTGACTGATTTTTCTCTCAGATATGGGTGTTTGCGCATCTCAACTCCAAGCCTCCGAGCCCCGTAAGGGTTCTTGGAGTTGAGATGCAAGCACAGACTTAACTGTGAGATGAATCCGAGTAAGATACTGGAGAAATAAATGTATTTCAGGCCTCTTTTGCCATAGTCCAGTGAGAAAAACATGGTAAAAGTGCAAAAAAAAGGATGAAAAAATAATACAATAGAGTCAATTGAGTTTTTCAAAAGTTTAGAGGTAGGCTTAGGGTAGGCAAGCATAGGTTAGACGTGAACCACTAAGCTTAGCTTAAACAGGTTATACACAGGTTCTTGGCTAACCTAGGCTGTCCTACCCTAAGACTTAATTGTATGCCTAAGTGCAGTATCTGGGGTCTGAAAATACCATTTACAAGGTAAGCATCTCTCAAAGCATAGTATGGATAATTTTAAATTTGCAAAAAAACAACTTTATATCGCTAAAAAAAAAGTGTGGAAAACAACGTTTTTATCGTTTTAGCGTATAAGAATTGCTTAGAAATGGTTAAAACCTGTTTTTCAAAAAGTTAAAGAAAATTATGGGAAAGGCTTATTTGTTGTTACAGTCAAACCTTGATTTAAGGGCCTCTAGGGTTGCTGCCAGGGAGCGGGCTAAATCGAGATTTGACTGTAGCGCCGAAATTTACTTTTTTAAAATGTTTTTAAGAAATAAGCTTTTTTTCTAAGAAAAGTATCTAGGGCTGTTGAACCTGTGACTCATAAAAATACAATATTGAGTGATAGTTTTTCTTCAATACTCCTCACAATCTAAAGTACGAAATATGGGCATGAAACCCGCCTATGCCTCTTACGCATATCTTTCTAGAGTAGAATTAAATTAGATTAGAGATCTCTTTATTAGAATTGCAGTTTCTCTCAGCAATAAAGAGTATTACAGTACAAACTTTTTCTACTGCAACGTAAAGCAGAATTTTTAATTTGATGTAACTGGTGCCAGTGTCCCGTTAGATTTTGAAGACGTTTCTTTGCACTTATTTATTCCCTAAACTTTATGCAAACCTAGTAAAAGCACCTACCAAATCAGGAATGTTGAAAGTGCCATCTCCAACGGACACCAATCCAGCAGCAGCAGCAGCCGCAGCCGATAAAGAAGGAGTAGTGGCAGGAGTGGAGGAGTGACGTGTGTGATTGCTGGGTGTGTTTTTCATCTCTCCTCCTCACAGGGATCGAATTCCCTTCTATTGTATATATTGAGCAGTAGTATCCAATTGACTCCTCGTTCAGCAGCTATCAATTATTCTGGCTTCTAAGGTTACGTAACACACCCAATATCGCCAGCCAGCCAGCCAACTAGCTGCAGATGAAATATCAGATGCAAAGAAATGGAATCCGGTGGTGGAGGATTACAACCAACTTTCTTCTCTGGAGTGCCGGCCTTGGGCCTCTCAGTGATTATTCAATTGCAGCATGTATCAAGTCGTTGGCTATCCTCTTACAACAATACCAGATGATTTTGCATGTGTGTATAGCAGGTGAGTAACTTGGTGGATAGGCTTGAAATGGCTGCGAAATAATAGGAAGAAGAAGAAGTTCTTCTCAATTGACTAGCTGGGGTAGGAGGCGGGTCCAACCAGTGGGGGCAGCCTCCATTACAGTATATTTGGATGTGTTTGTTGGGAGTGTTGACCTTTATGTTTGCTAGCTAGCTGCTTTGCGAGTGGTTGGGCAGCAACATTGTTAGTTGTGAGTGTCAACAAGGTGCATAAGAGGATATTAGCACGGCAGACAAGCTGTAGGTGGTCCTCTTGTGTTTGTTTTAGGTAGGGCGAGTTGAGAACACCATTTTGCTACTTTCGCTTTTAGCTCTTTTATTTCGAGATGGTGAAAAATGTTTGTGCGGGTTTATTCCCTTAATAGTTACTTCCTTTACTGTGGAGGTAGTTGCTCTTAAAATAATTTGTGTATTACAGCTAACCCTCGTTAATCCGGCACCTTTGATGACTCGGTACCCCAAGCAAGGTCCCAAGAAGCGGTTTTATCGAGAAATGAACATGGATAGCTCAACATGCTCGATAATTCGGCATTCGAAGCCTGGCCCTTTGGGGTGCCGCGTTATCGAGAGCTGACTATACTAGAGCGCAGAAATTGTCCTTATTTATTGCTTCCTTCTTATTTTTCAAACATTGTTTTAAACTTTTGTGATAAGTTACATACCATTAAGCAAAGAGCTCAATAGGCTTGTATGCAAAAATCTCGTCTTCTTCTGTGCTAAGAATGCCCTAGCCAAATTTGAGGGACTCAGGCATCATGGGCCAAACAACATCTTCAAGAAAAATAACTTGATCCCGGTTGGATGTCCTGCTCGCATCCTTCTCAACGCCGCAGAAAAAAGAAGCTGATTGCTTTTTATTGAACATGAAAACTATTGCTTTTTAAACTAGCCAGATACTACAAAGGGAACACTCAATGGCACAAAGACGAAGTCTGTATGCTAATTTCTAGAGGTTAGCGAAAGAAAAAGATTCAAAAATTGAGTAGATGCTAAAAAAGTTAGCAAGCTAGTACCAATGCTAACTTTTGCCTTGGTCCTCCCTGTTGTTTTCTAGCATTAGCTTTGGCGTTAGACTTAACTTTTATTAGTACGACTAATGCTAGATCTAATGTTAAAAGCTAATGCTAACCTGATTATTAATACTGGCCCAGGTCTCTCTTTCGTCTTCAGACTCTCAATATAAAGAAATCTTTTAAAAGTCCAACGCCCAGTTGCCGAAATTGATGGAAATAATTCATTTGTTTAAGCAGAAGATTATTGAGCGGAAAACTAATGTGGAAAGCTATTTTTATGGAGCCTGTCACTGCGGCTTTCTTAAGGATTTTGAAAGAAATGTTAAAGAACAATTAAACGCAAGTTTTCAGGTTGATTTTCTTTAGGAGTAGGAGAAATTTGTAATTTTATCGTTTAAGAGTTCTACACTATAGTCATTGACTACTTGTCTGTCTTTGCTGTCGTCTTCTAGATCTGGCCTTTGATTTTCTCCTCTGTTCTGATTTTCAGCTTTCGGTTAAGATGTACATAAATAAAATAAATATTCCGAAAAAGCTTGATACGACCCTGCCCTTAGGCCCATCATATACCAGTAGACACAGATTTGGAACACATTGTATTGCTCTTATTGCCCAGGTGGTATAGAAATTGCAAAAGGTGGTGAAATAATAGATTCCAGTTTTTTTAAATAAAAAGTGTCTTCATGATTGGATGTCGTACTGCATCAACTAAGTTAAGTTGCAAAATTTTGACTAAAAATGTAATTAATTTAATTTATGTCTTTGTAAGACAGGAATAAAAATAACATATTTTTATATTATATTTTTTATATCGCACTTTAAATGCTTTCCTACTATCTTTTAAATAAACATTTTCAATTCCAGCCAGACAAAATTTTTTTTGTTAATCACTTAAATTAGTGGCTTGTTTGCTCGCCTATGGTCTTCCACTATTACTGGTCTAGTTGAAACAGAAGAGCTGGATGGAAGGCGGACTGAATGTTTGTTGATTAGAGAGGGGGCTAGGGTGGAGGACCTCGAGCATATCAGCTTTCATCAAAAGCAGGAGCTTTTGCTTTTCTCTCAGGACAACCGGCTAAACACACGACTGAGGCCAAAAGAATAGGGAGTAGAAAAGTAATGCATTAAGAGTCTCAGCAAACATCCACTTCCTCATGGAACCCGGCAAATGGTGATTTGACTGTTTTTTTAGAAACAAACTAAGCCAGATATGAAATAAAATAAAGCACAGAATCCTGTGTTTTATTTCTCATTTTATAATAACAAGTGATGAGGCAAAATCTGGACTGCAGTAAACCCATTTATGTTTCAACTTTTTTTTAAAGTAATGCTCATTCGATAACCCTTGGAATGTAGTTGTGCTTTTTATGAAATCGTATAACCAAGTCCCTCACAAAAACGTGAACAAAATCGCCTTCAAAAGCAAAAATTTTTCTGGCACCAATTCAAAAAGCGTGACGGACACATGCCAAATACTATATTTGGATTCATTGCGGTAGAACATATAAATTACAGGAATCTTCTCTAGGTAAAAAACATCAGCAAAGGTGGAAAATATTTTAAAAAACTAGCTTGATTGGCGCCGTCAAACCTTACCCTTGAGGCGTTACCTTTGGGACCTTACCCTTGGGACCTTAGCTTTATACTTTACCCTTGGGCCTTCGGTCCCTTACTTACGGACCCTTGCTCCTGGGACCTTTACTGCCCCCTTTACACACCCCTTGCACCC
>BBSZ01014481.1:0-16579 GCA_000981365.1 Subanguina moxae
ACCCAAGCCTTAGGAAGGAAGGAGATAAATTATTTGATTTACTAAACCACAATCACTCCACAACTATTGCTACTCGAAACCACTAATAATAAGCTTAAATGAAACGGCCGCAACGAAATCATGTTCATGTCCGCCAAAATAAGTACAAACCTCAAAGCGTCAGCTGGCAAATTTTGAAGAAGTTGTAGCAAGGATTGAAGCGCTTGGGCACACAGCTCTGAATCACGTTGGTTGAGTTCCAACATCACCGAGAATATACTGTCGAGACCGATGGCTATTAGTCCAAATCCGAGTCGCTACAACAGATTTAATATATAAGGTTTGCTGAATTGTTCAAAAACGACTATGTCACCCTACGGTTTGAAAAAATTGTTAACGTCTTTGTAATTTTTGTTTAGACCTTTTTAAAATGACCATGATACCAATAAAAAATGATATCTTTTTTTAATTCCCCTTCCCCCCCCTTGCGACTATGGACCCTGGTGCCAGCATCAGGGATGCGACCCTGGTTTTTTTTTGGGAGGTGGCCCCAGTGATGCTGGCACACAAGGACGGGACCCTGGTGCCAGCATCAGGGACGGGACCCTCCTGGAGGGGTTTTTTTTTTTTGGAAGGTGACCCCAGCCACTGATGCTGGCACAAACAAAAATTACTATCAAAAAACTATGATAGTGGTGATTAGAGAAATACAGAGTATATATAAGAATGAAACAAGTTCAAAGTGCTGGGTTTGAGAAGAAGCCGCAAGGGTTAGAAAAAAATTTTTGTTTTGCGTCATATAATTATCATTATGTGCGTATAACGTTAATTTCAAAAGTAGCCAAGTCTAACATATGTAGCATATCTACGTGTATATAAATATTTTGAGCATATCAAAGATTGGATGTAAAAAAACTGAGAAACTTGAAGACTGACACCAACTGATCTTCCGCTGTTTTTTTTGTACGTCGAAGCATATCTAACTGAACAAAAAACATATCTAACCGATAGGTCTACATATAGAGAGCAGGCTTTAATTAAAGATAATACGGTATATGATACTATGTGCAATGATATTATATAGTTGCCAAAGGAAAGAAAACCTGGGATGGGAGGTTTTGCTCTGGTGAATTGAAATTGGAAACAGCTCGGGTGAGATTCAATGAACCTTCAACTTCATCCTCTTCTTGCTGCTTTCCATCATCATTTTTCATATTAAACAAGTTGGAATATCTTGAAAGGGAAAACTTTTTAAAAAATTCTTTAAAAAACTAGCTTTACCTAAGAACAGCAGTTTGAGCTAGCGTATTAGCACCAAAACAGGAAGGCGATGCGATCACAGAAGTATATTTGTTTGCTTCCAGCACCACGTTCAATTCCAACTCTCCCGCTGGAACAAATTTACGCCATTGTTCTCGGGCCTCGGATGCCATTTTGTCACCCATATTGTTTTGAAGGCACTCTACTTGAAAAAGAATTATGCCGTGCACCCGTAGTCAAAGCCGAATTAGCGGGTAAGTAATTAACCGGTGATTTTTCTTTCCAGGTAAATTTTTACGCCGAAGTCAAGGCAAAAACTCCTAGTGATTTTATGAAGTTTTCCAGACGCTTGTCCTTCAGATGAATGAAAGAAGAATTTCAAAAAGTGCCTTTAGATTGCATTCTCTCATCGAAAGTTTTGCCCGGATTCATTTCGCAGGTAAGTCTGTGCGCGCATCTCTAACTCTTAAGTCCCTCTACAAGGCTTATGGTGTTGCCAATCGTCTGTATTGAAACGCATTGATCGGTCAAAATAAAATCCGCAACATTTAGCCGGCTCAACCAAGGACCCTTAAAAGAAGCTATCTTGTGTCTTAGTAAACTGGCCAACCTTGCTGCGTCGCAATTGCATCCAGATCAGCATTCGCTGAGTAGAGAATCCCACTTCTGTGAAGTTGCTTGGCACACATTAGAAGAAGCTTTGAATAGTCGCGACGACACTTCTCTTTGTGGCTGGAATAGGCTTGGAAGTCGAGTTGAAGTGTACTCGCTTCCTCCCCTTCCTCACTGTCGAAAAGCTCAGTGAAATGAGACGATTCAAAAGGCACATTTGGGAAAGAAGAGGAGGCATTTACAACATTTTTGGCCGAACATTCTTTCTTATTTGTTGCCGTGCAGGCATGTGGAGAGTATGCATCAACAAAGTTGCGCAAAAAATAACTCATCAGTTCATCAATTTATTGGCTTCGATAGCATTTCATTGGGTCTGAAAATAAGGTTTTCTTATTGCATCATACAGAGGTCATTTGTTCAACAAAATGGGCTTATTTGAATTCTTAAAAGGTTATGCTCATGCTCGTCAATGACAGCACACATCGTTTGGAAGGTCCTAGCGTTACTTGGGCCTAGTTAAGAAAAACTGGTGTCTACACGTTTTAACGTAAACGTGTCATGCCATTTACGAGCATGAGCTTACTCCTTTTAACAAAAATTGATATTGGAAAAAATATATAAAAAAAGACAAAAAGATAGAAGAACAAGGTGTAAAGAGATCATAACAATAAATTTGCCTTAAGCCATCAAATAAACAGTTTAAAAATGTAGGGAAGGAGGTGTTAGACTAGACATAAATACACTCTCGATATGCATCCTTGTCCAAAGACACAAGAAAGGGGAAGAGAGCACAAGTGTAGAGGTCTTCTAGATTGGTTGGAAAAGAGCGAGAGGAAGGACAAGAAATTCAAGCTGTGTGCATAAAAGGGAGAGCGAATGATGGCAGTTGGACATTCTCTTATTCGCCACCATCTTTATCCCCAAACGGCAGATGGCTCTCAGAGGAGAATGCAAAGGGAGAGCAGCTTTTTAGAATGCATGTTACATACTCACTCCTCTTTTCAAAATTAGTATTTCAGTCCCAAACAACTGCCGCAATCAAAAATTAACTACAAAAGCCATTGTTTTCTAAAATGAGAATAAGATACCGTATTTGCTCTAATAAGCGGGCACCCCTAAATTCAAAAAAAAATCGAGACTCGAATGTATGCCAAAATGTAGCTTATAAATCTAGTTTCGTCCAGGAAGAGGACGACGAGGGAAAGAAATCGGCCCGCTGCATTGCTTGTCAAATGGTAAGTTACCGTGTTTTCGCCTCTGATTTTTGGAATAGTAAAATATCTTGGCGTATTTTATATTGACTCTACTATGTTCTGTAAAATCGAAGTTCTGTAAGATGCACGTCAATAGAACATAAACATAAAGTCAACAGAAGACAAGGAATAAGTTTTTACAGCGGAAAAGTTTGGATGCTGCAAATACTTGCTCGGGTTACTGCGATGAATTCAATTGGAAAGTCTAAAGCTGATAGCCTGAAGTATTAGTTGAGCTTAATTGAAACGGTCTGTTTCCTGCGATGGGATAGTCGTATAATTTCTCGTTTTAGGATACTAAGTCATTTGCTGTTCTGGTGCCCGAGGTACTATCGATTTGCAAAGTCTGCACAAGATATATTTGGCAGTAACAGTTAAAAAAGCTCTTCATTTTGGGCCGTACTCTGTTTATTTAAGCAACAAAAAAAATTAACAACAAACACGCGACGCTAGTCTTCGACTAACTATAAGTGTTAGGCATCTAGAACTTATCTCTTCAGTTTTACGTAAAGTATAGATTTCTTCTTCGTCGACATCAGCAGCATAAAGAGACCTAAAACAAGGTGATTAAACGATAAAAGGCATATAGGAAAATTAACTTGCCATTTAAACATGTGCCATCCACCATCGACTTGACAAGAGCATTGATCTCCTTAGTAGTAATTTCCTGCTTGTCACAATTTGCTTCCACCATACTAACGTTGTACTGCATCAGAAGAGGAGCTATCTGTTCCTGGAAGTAGGCGATTTCGCAAAGCCCGGAGTTCAGAACCCTGCACCTTCAACACGCATTTAATTAGAACGCAGAATGCCCTAAGAAGTTACAAACTTTTGATTTCCTTCAACAAAATCTTCTGGATTATCAATGGCAATCAACACGTTTTTCTTGGAAGACTGAATGCTAACGTCCAACTTCGCTGTCTTCGGGTGGCCCTTTTCTAAGCTAATCACTTTCCTGAAAAATGCAACCTCGGTGATAATTCAAACAATTATTGTGTCACACTTACGCGAAATCAAAAAGATTATTTTCATCCACACCATCTAAAGATTCCTCAGAGACGGGCGGAAAATTTTCGATGCAACCCAGCTTGCTTGTGTGAATAACCGGCTTTTTCTCTGAACTTGTCGGCGACTGTTCCAGTCGTTTTCCAAATTCATCCATTCCATTGGCTATAGCAAAATCTTTAAATACCCAATCATAGAGAACGTTCCCAAAAGCGAACCTAAAAAAAAAGAAAGAGGTAGTGACTTTAAGCACAGGATCTTCGAAGGAACTGTGTCAGTTTTAAAACACCATAACTTTTTTAGATGAAATTCGGAATATTTAAACGAAGATTGACTCAGAATCGCATAAGAATCTCTTTGTTATATCACACGCCCAGTTTTTGGGAAATTTAGAAAAACGTCTACGCACCGTCACTCCCCCTGTAGTCCTTTTATTAAAATGGCAAATTTTTATGGAACATCCTGCAATCGTAAAATACGCCACAAATTGCTCTAACCCTTTTTCCATCTTTAGTTTCAACAGTTTTAAGGTGGCTAGAGCGTCTTCCACCGAGCAATGTCCTTCCTTGGTATTTTGGATATCTTCGCCCAGGAAAATAGATGTAAGAGTACGCAGACTGGTTCTAAAAACAACACAAAATTAAGCCATACTACCAGCCCCCAACAATGAAGAATACCTCGATCTGGGATTCCCCGAGAAATTGAATAGCAATGCCAAATCAATGCAGTAACTAAAATATCGACCCAGTGATTGAGAAAAATTAAAGACTATGAGAAAAAAAGACTGACGGGTGAGACAGCTGAAGGGCTCTTAGATCAAACTCCAGACTATGACCACCTGAAAATGGGAAGGAAAAAGTTTTAAAAATATATTTTTTGGGTTAGTGGCCTACACAAAATTCCATCGGCTGGTAAGATTGAAGCAATGGCCCTCTGAACATCAAGAAGACGCACATTGACACCAGAAAGCATCTCCTTGGTTATTCCACTGTATTGCTGAAGACTAAAGGATATTTAAAACGAGACGTTAACAATTTAAATATCACCGTCACGTAATCGGTTATCTCATTAGTCGGCTTCACATAAGTATCGAGCAAAATTTCCCCATCCTCATTTAGCTAAAATGTCTGCATTCTGGTAGCTTAATAGAATTAAGCAATTTTAACAAAAGAATTTACGATCGAGATCCTTGTCAACTCACTACGTTTGGCTGAAGTCATGCACATTTCACAGTCCAGCACGAAAATGGGAGAAGACTTATCGACCTTCTGATATTTCCGTTTGGTGGGACAAATATTCACGCCCGTTTCTTCATCAAATTCCTCACCGAGGGGGTACCCTCAAAAATAATCATTCTTATTTAACTTTTGAAGCGACGAAAAATACCATGGTCAGCCATTTGTTCCAATGACATTAGTAAATCCAATTTTATGTCCTCACCACGAAGTGCTTCCAGGGGATCACCATTCTCCTAAAAATTGTATTCAGATCATCTACATGTGTGCTCAAATAAAAGACAAAAGCGTCTAACCGAAATTGTGTTCTTTAGTAACAGCTTTCTGGACTGCGGAACGGTTGTAATTTTTTTCCAGAACAGCTCACGGTTGACTATAGAAGGGTCCATTCGGATCCATGTCTTTTCGAAAAAAGAGTCGATAAAGCTCGGTTCATCGGCATCATTCACCTAAGCATGGTATGGTAAAAAGCAAACCTGAACCATAATTTCTACTTACAACAATATGACGCTCAAAGCAGTTTATGCGAAGGAGCACCAATTGAAGAAAGCCTCTAAGATTCTTAACGTGCAGCCAAATAGGGCGCTTAACACAGTTCCCTATCAGAGAATATTGGATGAGATTGCTAAAGTCATCTGTATGTGGTAACCTTCCATTCAACTTGGCAAGAGTAAGCACCAGCTTCGGTTCGGCTTTTTCGTTCCTAGCATCCTTCACTTTGGATAGCAATTCCTTGGACAATTCTTTAGCGGACTTAGCAAGTGGGGGACCATCTACAAGTTCTTGTAATGATGGACTTTTTTTAAAATCATTTTTGGGAAAAAGAATGAGTGCTAACCTTCATCATCTTCTCCAGCAAGCCTTTTTGCATCATTCAACGTGCTCCCATAGAGTAACAGCAATTCATTATTTCTCTTCCTATTTTTGTTCAACAGACGATTTTCTGCTCTACGATTCATGTTGGCAATACAAAATTGCGACACAAATTGCTGGATCCGCTTCAGAAACGCAATAATAGCAAGCAAAAGTGGTGCAACTTCTGAAACAGTTGGGATTTTAAAAGAAATAATTTAGTTTATTTTGATGCATAGGCGTTTTGCAATATTTGCGCAGGCGAACATTTACTATTTTTTTTCACAAGTGCAAATGTTTTTAAAACATCCATCGCAGTTGCGGTTGCTACATAAATTAAGTTCGAAATTATACTCTATTCTCTCTAATAGAGCCCCTCCCCTATTCGAAATCGTGTTTTTGACCTACTTTTTCCAGACCAGTCTTAGGCACATTATCACTTAAATTGCAGCTTATTATCTTAGCTAGAGGTGCGACTCTATCGAAGAAAATACGATAAGTCTTTCTTTTGTGACAAAATACATCGCAATGTCTGATTTACGCAGACAAAACAAAAAGCTGAAAATTTTTAGGCAGACAAAAATGTAAATGTACAAACTTGTAAGTTTTCATTATTACGCAGACGACGTAAAAAGGTGTGTGTATATAAGACACCAACCAATTTATTATACTACTATCTTGATTAGACGTGATTATGTGATAAAATACAATTAGAAATTTAAATAAATGGTTAAAGCCTGACAGACCATCACTAACAATATTTGGTTACAGTCGAACCTCGTTAAACTGGCACCCCTAATTCAAAAAAATGTGTTTGTGGCATTGTGTTTTTGACCTATGTTTTGCTGGTGTCTTCTGGGCATGTTATATACCAAAATTTAGCTTAGATTCTAGGCTACGTTTTGGTATATAACATGCCCAGAAGACACCAGCAAAACATAGGTCAAAAACACAATGCCACAAACACATTTTTTTGAATTAGGGCTGCCAGTTTAACGAGGTTCGACTGTATTAATATTGAGATGGGTCACAAAATAGATTGAGATAGGTAACAGTGAATGAAAACAAAATAATTCCCATTAAAAATGACGCAAAAACTGATTAATTTTATGTGACACAACTTTGTTCAATGTCCTCTCTTCTCCACCTTTTTGAGCTCTTCCACAAGGGCTACAATTTTGACTGCCGGACCCAACTTCAAGCCAAGAGATGTAAAATTTTCGATTTTGAACAGAAGAATTGCTTCTCCATCCACTTCCTTAAGATTATAGTTTAGAAGAAAACAATTTGCAGGATGTAATCTAATCAACTCACTTGTTCCATCAATTTCTTGGCGAGATCAGGGTAATCGGCTGCCTTGATCCACTCAGCCAATTGCTCACAGCTCCATTTGGATGGGTTGCTTTCAATTGGAGGATGGCTGCTGGGTTTAGACCCTCTTACGGCAGCACCTGCTACAGGAGTAGAACTAAATATAGGAGAAGGGGGACAACCACCTCCAATAGGAGATCTGGAATAGGGGGATGGACGAGGTTCAGAAGGTGACTTGGAAATCACCATAGTTGGACCAATTGACCAATTTTGAGGGGACATTTGAATGGGGGCAATTGTCTTCTTGACTGACTTGGTTGGAGAAACTGCAGCTATATGGTAGTGGACAGGATATTGCTGGCTGGGTTTAGGATTTGCGTTAGTGTGTCTAGCTGCAGAATACGGGGGAGAGCTTTTTAAAGGGTGATCCTGTTGTTTGTAGAGAACTGGAGAAGGTGGCTGCTCCGCTGGCTCATCCTCACTGTTGCTTTCACTGCTGCTTGACATATCTCCCTCGATATTATGCCCGATGGCTGTGGCTAATATGCTGAAAAAACCATTATTTAACTTTGTTGATGTAATGAATAAGTAAATTTTAAAAATGTGCTCTAAACTACAATAAATATACCGTAAAACCTCTAATAATACCCCCCCCCCTAATTCAAAATCGTATTTTTGGCATTGTGTTTTTGACCCACTTTTTCCAGACGACTCTCAGGCAGCTTACCACCCAAATTGTAGCTAAGACAATAAGCTACAAGTTAAGTAGTAAGTTGCCTGAGAGACACCTGGAAAAAGTGGGTCAAAAACACAATGCCAAAAACACGATTTTGAATGGGGGGGTATTATTAGAGGTTTTACGGTATGCATCATGCATCGGGCGGTCGTTTTAAAATAATACAGTAGAGTCCAGTACTCTTTTTTTTATCCCGAATCTGAATGAGAAAGCAGTATTTGGTTGCCGAGGTATGGCTACAAGTAAGGTGGTCGCTGTTTTACAATGTCGGCTTGCCTATTTTTGGTCATATCTCGGCAAGCAAACATCTTTTCTAAATTCTTCTTTCAGATGTCTGAGGACATTTTGATTGCTGAGATGCTGTCATTTGTTAAAACAGCATTTTTACAACAAATTAGACTAAAGACTTTACACCTACCAATTTTTTCTAGGCGACTCTTGCAGGATGCTTTCATCACTCGCCAAAAATTCCTCCTTAACGCAGTGTGCAATAGGCATCCTATGTTGGTGACGTCCAGGGGAAAGATTGGGAGTGCTAGCTCTGCTACCACACGAAGAAGTGGATGAGGCAGAGATTTGTCTTGGAAGTTTGCGTGGAGAAGCTTCTTTTATATTCTTTTGCACCGGAAGATTTACTAAATCGCTCTTGCTACTTGACATTTCAGGACTTAGCTCCCGTTTTATTGTCCTTTTCAGTGGCAAGAGTTCAGCCACAGTTATATTAAACATGTCCTCTTCAGTGCCTGAGTCCTGAGAATGTTGGTTGTTGGGTTGTCTACGATGGGGTCGGTTAAAGATGATGCGATTGCACTGCTGCTGGGTGTTGGGCAAACTGGTATTCACATGTCCATCCACTTGCATGTAAGGGAGAGCAGCAATTTGGGTGCAATAAAGAGGACACATGTCTCGCTTTTCTAGACTGAACAGATTCGGGCAGGCATCCAATTGAGTGAGGAACATCCTTAGCCAACCTGATCAAAATTAATTTAACAAGACATATTCATTATTGATAGTCAAGACTTTTTGGAATTCACAGACTTGATCCAATCTATATTTTTGGTCGATACTAAAATTCTCCCTTCAAGTAACATTCAACTTATTGTTTTCGTTATATCATAACTGTCTTCGAAGATATTAGTGTTTGGGTTGGAAAGTTGGAAGTTTAGGATTTAAAAACCCAAAATTTCAACCTGACCAAAAAATTGGAAAAAGTATAGCCTACAACTTTCAGGCTACAACTTTTTTATCACCAATTCCCAATTTTGCTGTCACATTTCAATTTGAGATCTTAATTTTTTTCAGAAATGTGGCCGTTTTTTTAAGCCAGCATGCGGAATCTAACTTACACAATCTTTTAAAAGGTAAAAAGTTGTTATGACATACCGGGGAATTCGGCTACTTGCTCACAGATTTCCACATTTACTCGATAACGCCGACCCAAGTACCTGGAAAGAAACATTTTTTAGAAAAGAAAATTTGGAGCAAAAAATTTGGCAGGGTAAGCTTGGAAGCAAAAGAATAATGACTTTGTAGGGGTACCCACAACAGTGTTAACTGTATTTACCCTAATAAGCGAATAGCTCAACCAGGTCACAGAAACCTACAAACTGGATTTTTTGTTCCACTTGTCCACATTATAGATGAAGTGGTTTTTGAATTGCTAGAGGTAGGTGTGCGTTTGGGAGGTTGCGTCGATGTGTGTAATCAATAAAAGAAGAGTGGCATAGGAAACGTGCGAGAGTCATAGAGGCATGTAAGTAAAAGTGCTGAACGTCATATATTTTCGTCCAAACACTATCGCGACTCTTCATGATTTGGAATAAACAAGCCAAAAATAGTAGATTTTTTTTTGAACTACTACAGGTTGAGCGCCACAGATTTTAGCAGCTCTTGTTTTTTCTGACAGGTTTTCATTTTAATTATATAATTTTTTGAAGCGCATTTATTTTGCTTTGGTTTTGCAATTTACTCTCAATATGCTTACTTAGTTTTGACTTGCATGCAGGGAAGTTTGCTAAATTTGTCTGCAGCAACCAACTCGATCAGCTGAGTTATCCTGTGAGCACATTGCAGAATATCTTTGATCATTACGCCCATCACCAGCGGCAGAGGACCTGGGCCATAGCGCAGTGGAATTGTTTTTAGCTTATCCCTATTTAGAAAGGGGCCACAAAAGCACTTATTGTGCATATAAACAGCCGGCAGCCAAAGATCTCCTGCAAACAAAAAATCATAATTTCCTCTCACTCGTCAAATTATCTCTTGCCAACCTTTAGTCCAAACCGCATTCATAAACTTCTTTTTGTTTTCTCGAAAAATAGTAGTTCTTGAATTGGTGAAAGTATTCGACAGGTCAAACCGACGGATGTTCAGAGACAGTTGTACACCACTTTTAGTCAGTTCAAAGCCATTGTTTTTAGCATAGCCCCATGGAAATAATTGAGAGGATCTAAAACAACTTGGTTTTAGTCCACTTTAGTCGAGTCGTAAAAACCCACCTATTTGAAAAGATTTTGGATACTGTGCACTTCTCAGCTGTCTCCACATGAAGCCAGAGCAGATGTTTGCGAGACCTGACAATTGCCGCGGGCGCAAAGCTCAAAGGGCTGCTGCTTGATTGAAACTCGCAGTAGCGAATCTTCTCCACCTTCTTGGTTGTTTTTGGAATGCCAAAGAATTCATCAGTAGCTAATAAAACTTTCTCTTTGCTTTCTACGTTCAGTTGCCAAAGTTTTTCTCTTAATTTCTTCCACAGATTGGGATAGGTAAAGTCTGTTTCAGTCATGCCTAAACAGTGCCACTTATTGGGATAAATAGATAAAAAATAAACAATGCCTTTGGGAATAGTCAATCTAACACCATGTTTGCTGCACCAACCCACTGGGTAGATATCCGTATTTAGCATATGGCAGTATTCTATCTTTGGTGAGTCACTGAGTCTGGCTTCTTCTTCCAAATCCTTGATTGCCCTGATAGAGAAATAGTGTTTATTGAAAACCTTGGTGACTACAGCCGGATAGAAGACCATTCTTGACTCTGGATCCAACATTTCCAGCAGAGCGCCTACCTGAAAGGGTTGCTCAATCATGCGGAATGAATATTAAAATCTACCTTAAACTTTTGATCCTTCAACGGCGCATATTCGAAGAGCCATTCGGGCGCTTCACAAATTTCGCAGCCAGAGAATTCATTGAAGTATTGGTAAACCACCCCTTTTGCTTTCGCAGCAGCAGTCCAGCCAACTGGATGGCATCGCACTGAGGTTATGTGAACAGTTTCTGAAATTCCATGGCCTGCGTCCACTTCAACAAATCCACCGTAGTTCGAGATGATTTTGACGACGTAGATGTTAAGAGTGTTCTTTTCTTGCAGCTCAAAAAACTGCCCAACCTGAATTTATAGATTGATATGCGAACAAAAAGATTTGACCCTACTTGAGTATTAGCATCCCTTCCTTCACCCCGTTATTAAGCAAACAAACTGCTTTATACCCAAGTAGTGCCAAAGATTTTGTAGAGCAAGAAAGAACCTGTAGAAAGTCTCTAAGTCTCTTGTTCAAGAGAGAACGATCGCTTTCAAACACTTTGGCGATTTTCATATCTCTAAATTAATCAGCAATATTTGAAGTCTTGAATGTATGGCTTGAATTAACTTGACAGATACCAAATGGACTTGTTCCATTTGCACAAAAGAGGTTTGCATATTGCTTGGACCACTCCCTTCGCCAATGTCTGTCGAAAACTTAACCAGAAGTTCTGATCCGAGCACGCATTCCACTTTAGCAGCCACCATCCGAGTTATCTTCTCATCTTCTTGACAATCACAAGATACGCCATTTGCAGGACACACAACATACACATCTGTTCCAGGAGAAAAAACATGTTTTGCAAGAGTTTGATCAAGAAATCGTTCATGTCCGAAGAGGAAATCACTAATAGCTGGTAGTCCGGCCCTTTCTTTGAGAAAGGCATCACAGTTATCCGATAATGGCACGTTAATGTCCATTTCTACTACAAAAGGGTATTAACTATTACAAAATTTTACACAACCAAAATCATTCTGATTCTGGCTCTGTAAATTGGAGACAGAAACGGGATGCGACTTGTCAGTCTAGCCCGGGTCAAATTTTGACCCGTACTCAAGTCAATATTCCCCATCTCACTTCTCTTTACCGCCTAATAAAAATTTCCTTCTAATCTCATGTTCTTTTCAGTTTTACAATAGACTCTTTCTCAAAAGGAATTGGCTTTTTATTTGGCGCCTAATTCAAAGTGTATTTTCAAATAGGTGTAAAAATGTCGAGCAAACAATAAGGTTTCTTAAATTGACAACTTTGTTGAGCTTTTCAACACTATAATGCTCTATTTTTACGGTGAATTTTTTGAGTGCTTTTTGCATATATTTTTTGTTGAGATGTGTGTAAGGTGTAAAAGAAACAACAGTATTGCTCTACCTGTTCTGCACCTTTTCTTTTGTAAATTCATGAAAATGGCGGCTGGGGAAAAT
Organism: Subanguina moxae; assembly: GCA_000981365.1. NCBI lineage: Eukaryota > Metazoa > Nematoda > Chromadorea > Rhabditida > Anguinidae > Subanguina > Subanguina moxae. The sequence goes on from BBSZ01014481.1 coordinate 12,750, forward strand.
TTGGCAAAAATGAAGTTTTATTAAATGAAATTGCACTAGATCGTCGAACAACGGAAGCTGCTGAGAAGTGTCTGAAGAAGTCAGTTTGGTACCTTCTAAATCATTTTAGGGAGGAAGAAAGAAGAACTAGGTAGGAAAATTTGCATACAGTCTTGCTTTAAATGAAGAACTGTAAATTTAGGAAAATAGTCTCAGCAGCAGGACAATTTTTTTGACAAAAGATGCAATTACCAAAGTTTGTTTTACCCAAGTTTCCCCTGGTCAAAGTGGCTACGAAAGTTAGTCAGAAAAATACCATACATAACCCTCTCGAAATGACTATTTTTGCGGAGTCATGTTTGGTATTTCTACAACTAATTTTTGCAACAGCTTTCATGAATTTAACAGAGCAAAGTTGTTAAGCTAATCAAGGGCTACAAGTAATGCAGTTTGCCTTTTGCCGATTACGTACATGTAAATAAAAATAGGTATGAAGAGAATGCGAAAAACACCGTAAAACCATAAAAGCTGTAAAATTTTTGGTTTTAAGAACCACTATTCAAATTCAGATGCTGGATCCAAAATCAAAAGACAAGGCTGGGCAGCTGAGCTCTTATCGTGATCTTCGATTCACCGGTTCTGATCGCGAACAAGAGCGCTTACTCTCACTTTCGACTACTCTCTACGTTGGCAATCTCTCTTAGTAAGATTTCTCTTAGACGCTTTAGAAGGTCACTGTTATTCCCTATTATTATTTTACTTTTAGTTTTACTATGGAAGAGCAAGTCTTTGAGCTGTTTGGGCGTGCAGGAGATATTCGCCGCGTTATTATGGGGCTAGATCGCAAGCAGAAGACGCCATGTGGTTTCTGTTTCGTTGAATACTACACTCGTCCTGATGCCGAGAATGCTATTCGTTACATCAATGGAACTCGCTTAGACGATAGGATCATCAGAACTGACTGTGAGTTTTTCTAGGTAGTAATAATTTCTTCAATTAAAGTCGACTCTTGATAAGCTACTTTGGTTGGTCCTGGTTTAGATTCGGCAGGCTGGTCCCTCGCAAAGCTTAAAGCTCAATGAAGCGTAAGTTTAGATAAACTGTCATCTTCAAATCATACACAAGCCAAAAATTTATGTTTCATAACCCGCACTTTTATTTTTGGTCACTAGAGATAAAAATTGTAAAGCCACTACTTTATCAGTTTAATTCCCGTTGAAATTTGGATAAGCAGCAACTTTGCCAGGTTGACACCCTTAATAAGCCGCTACTTTAGGCTGGCGGCTTATCTGGAGTCGACTATATAAAAATTTCAAATCGACTATATTAAACAATTTTTACTACTATTGTCAGGTATTAAATTTTCAGGGGATGCAGGCTTCGTTGAAGGAAGACAATTTGGACGTGGAAGGCACGGAGGACAGGTATTTTTGCTTTGAACAACATGATGCCTTTTCAATAACAATAAATAAATAGTCAATTAACATATAGGTGCGCGATGAACATCGACAGAACTTTGACGCAGGTCGTGGAGGATGGTCTAAAATGATTACCAACCGCTAAAAAGCTGAAGATGAGTCAAAAACAAGTGTTTTGGGATTCTTAAGATTTCCTGCCGTTGTTTTTAATTATTCAAAATTTGTTGTATTTATGGTGAAGGTCGTCAATGAAATTCCTGGAGGCGAAATATTCTAGAATTTGCTTTTTTGTGTAGCACAATCATCTTCATGAAATGATTGGTTAGTATATTGTACCGTCGTGAGTGAGGATCTGCAAAGTGGCCTCCGCAGAATAAACCGTGCTGTATTTAGATGTAAATTTTCTAAAAAGTTTGAAAATTTTCTGTGCAAAGAAAAGACGCGGTGATAGCTATACTGGCCGTTTCACATTAGATACTCTCAAAAAAGACTTTGCTAAAATTTCGAATTTGTGATTTCGGGTGAAAATTTGATGAATTTTTCAATCTTTTTAGCTTTTGACTCGACTTGGATAATTTGGTCTGCCAATAGCTGATATATTTGAGAAGTATTTGTTCTGCTCAATGCAAAATGTTCTGGAAAACTCGGTCTTTTTAAATTGGTTTATGATATACAAGGTCGTTTCTCTTTCATTTACTTGCCCAAAACCTTATTTAGCGTGCAATTTTTCTAAAAATGATCAACAGAACGGTAAACAGAATAGAGTAGTTACTCAAGTTATTGGTTTGATGATATCATCTCATCGTGAAACTTTTGCGACTCACTAACTAGAAGCAGCCAAAAATTCTTCAAAAATACTGTTAAAATGCAAGAGTCAGTGTAAGTCACAAATAAGCTAATCTGCGAATATGTGAAAACCTCTAACCAAAAGCGTATTTTGACCAGATTTTCTTTTGTCAAAACAAGAAAAAAACCACAAATGAACAATTGGGTAAACAATTCTGAATACACAAAACACACAAATACACAAAATATGACAAAAGAACGATAAATTATTGGGCCACAAGTTGCGCTTAATAATTGCACCAAACATTCTGCTTCTTGATCTCTTGAACTTCTTCCTCAGTAAGATCGTTGGTTATGTCCAACAAATCTCGCACTTCTTCGGGAGACCTATCCTTTATAAGCGAAGCTAGATATTGACAGCCGAAAAGATAGAGCGACTTCACGTCAAGGTAGTTGGCAGCAGAACTAGACAAGAAGAAACCACCACGTATTTTTCCACTATTTCCCCATGCCTCTCACCTTAAGTTTCACATGCACCCTGACCGGGGCACAATTCAACTTTTAAATTCAAAAATTTCCCGATTTAGGTTTCTATGGATAAAAAATGCAGAGTAAAGCGACTTTGGGCCAAAAACACATCTCATACATACTTTTTGAATCTAAAATACCCTCTTGGATATATATTAATTTCAAATTGCGCATGAAGTTTGCAAGGTGGAACAAGTAAGGCGCTCTAAGAGAAGTGCATTGTGCCGGTTGAGGGTGAATGTAAAAAAGGAATAACGCCAAAATACTTGCGCTTCCATTGTATGTTCAAGGCAATAATGAAATTTCAAAATTCTCACATCAGTTCGCAAAGCTTGTCCACCGGCACCTCGAAAAAGTTCTTTTCGTAGTCCGTCAACTCGAACCAAATTCTTTCTCTGGTGAAAGGTTTTTCCATGACAACGGGCTCATGGACACCTGAAATTTTGCTAAATTATTATTTCAAAGTCCGTAGCTTTCCACGAGTTCAGTCGAATTAATAGACATACCTATGTGGTTCTTGCACCACTCCACCACCTTCTTGAAGGTTTCAGTCTTGATGGACACCGGGAAGACAAAGGAATTATTATTGGCGAGCCCTAGATCACTATACATGTGATCAAAGGTGTGGGACAGACGAATCGCATCGAAGGGCACCTCAATAATCTCTCCCTCAAGAGTCTTGCATGACACGTTGGCTGTCTGGTGTTCCATAGCGATTGATCTGAAAACAAAATTAATCCAGTAGGTTTACTCTGCTATAAAGCAAGAGCGACTTAACTTCTACGATACTCACAAGTGTTTACGAGAAACCGCCAATTTTTGTTAAAAGTCTCATTCAAACATAAAAATGTTCATTCCACTACTTCGTTTCTTAAAAAAACAAGGCAACACGACAATTTCTCGTTTTTTACGTGTTGCCCAAAAAAGAAGGAAAAATTAAAAACGAAATACTAATTCCATAATGATTAACATTTTCACAAAAATAACTTATCAAAATCAACCCTCATTAATCCAGTACCCAAAGAAGGTCCCAAGAAGTGGTTTTATCAAAAAATAGACCTCGATAATTCGGCAGTCTCACTCCGGTCTTTTGGATTGCCGAGTTATTGAGGGTTAACT
>BBSZ01014491.1:0-11573 GCA_000981365.1 Subanguina moxae
GCTCTTTAAACAAATAAATATCACTGTCTAGCACCTTTTCGAGCTGTATTCCTTTGAACGAATCAATAAACTACACGTCATATGAAAAGGTCTTGAGCTTGCAGTCGCTGCTTCTCTTCACACAAATGAAATAGTAGAGTGTTTATCCTTGTCCCTTAGAGCGAAAAATCTGGTAGGACTAGGTCTCCAATATCCGAACTCATGTTTATTGAGAGCTCTCAGTGCTTTATCTTCAAGTCATTGTGCCACTGTTGTCAAGGCAAACACTTATGGCACCTCTTTAAAGAGTTTACAAAAGATATCAGCGATGCTGTTTAGTGTTATGCTAGTTGACTGTGTCTACCTTTAACTTATTTTATCTACAGAGCTAAGCTCTACAGCCAAACGCGAGCCTTTAGAGTTGTTTATTGTAAATAAAGTTATCTGTTCAGTTTCAGTGATCCTATTCCAGGTCTCTGCCAGCAAGAATGCATGTTCTTCATATTTTTCTATTTATTTTGTTTGGATCCCTGATTTCTGAGGGGTAACATTTTTAAAGTCAACTGTTTCAAAATAATAATGGAATTGATTAACTTTTATTTTAGGATATTTTATATTAACACCCTACTTATAACCAATTATTTTTAGCAATGAAGTCCTTCAACTCACAGTCGAGGATGTAAACGATCTTTTAAATAACGAACATTCAAAGATTCCAAATGATAAAGGAAAATTGGCTCTTCTACATAAACAAATTGCAAGAAAATATAAGATAGAAGAAGAACGCCAGCTATTGCATCTAAAGGACACAAGTAAGAGTTTTGAAATTTGGAAATGCTCAACTATTAAGATAGGCTAGTGTAGGATAGCCGTGAACCAGCAATACCCTGCTTTACTAAAATTCAGTGGTTCATAGCTCATCATCTATGCTAGCTTTACCCTAAGCCTAAGGCTTATTTGTATGTCCAAAAAGTGTGTAGCCACTATTGGTGTCGCATACTCAGATAGTTGGTTTAATAAAGGTGTAATAAACCCTAAACGGGTATCTGACTGCTTTGCGACCGAATACCTAACCTCTAAGTGGTTTACCTACTCTCTAGCTTGCATAATATTTGATTAATTATACATATTATTAATTTAATCATATGTTTTAGATGAGTCTTTAACTGACGAAGCACTGTTTTTACGTTGGCTTGAGATAGGAGGAAAGCCAATTATGGTCCATCGCCTTGATAAAATTCACATTTATTATGGCAATGTACTATCATCTGATATCATGGTCTATCCTTGGACAGACACTGTAGCTTACCTTAAAGAGAAGATAAGTCAGCAATTAAAGACAAGGACAAATCAACAAACTTTATCTTGTGATGAGACCGAATTAGAAGATCAATGCCTTCTTTCTGATTATCGAATAGAAGAAGACTTTAGGATTGATTTGGTCAGCACAAACTCAGGTTATATTACAATTTTAAAGTAGGTGTGTCATCTGAGATACCTCACCGCGTTGCGCGCTTAAAATTTGAAGGGTTTATTTTGAATATTCATAATGAGAATATGAGACCTGTGGAGACACGATATCATGATCAATTGCATTCTAGCAGTCTGTAGGGTGCGGACGTCAAAGAGGAAAGAGTGTTAGTTTAGTTTGGTAGGTGTATGTATGCATAGGCAGATTAAATCCTAGTTTAAACAAATTGCCAAAATGTCGATGAATTTACCTACTGCCAGGGGGTCGACTGCGTAGGTCAAAGGTAGGATGTCACAATTACGTTTTTAAAAGAAATAGGGTAAATTTTTTTATAAGGTTCTATGTAATGTATTGAGGAGTGTGACACACCTTTATACAAACCTTATTTATATAACACTTTTAGGCAAAATTGCACATGAACCACTAATGGCTAGTCAACAGGGCTAACAAGGAACACAAAACGAATATTTATTCTCACCACACTTTGGACAAGACATGGAAAACAGTTCTTCGAGTCAAGCAGAATATTACGCTTCAGAGCATGATGAGGTAACTTCTAGTGATCAGTCTGAACCATGGATGGCTACTAGTCAACCAAATGGAGGTCTCTCAAGCAACAGAGTCACAGTTACTATTTTATTTAAAGACAGAGAATATACAATAAAAGTCAATCCTAATGAGGACAAAGTCAGTGATCTTAAAAGGAAAATAAGGAATAAAAAACAAGAAGGGAAGACATGCTTTAACACAGAGACTTGACAAATTTCTAATGCTAGAGTCGAAAGATACAAATACTCCGTTGGAAGAGAATTTACTTTTGTCGGATTACTGCATTGCTGAAGGGTCAAAAATCAAATTGACTGAGCCTGATATTAAAGTGTTTATTAAATATAACGGCCATAAACGTCCAATAAAGATCGACCCTAATATTACAGTCAGTCAACTTAAAAGAGAATAAGAAATAAAAAGTATAAAAATAATAATGACAAACGCGTTTTCCCAAACAAAAAAGAAAAGTTTGTAATTTTAAAGTTGCAAAAAAAAGAAAATACTTCTACTTCGTTGGAAGATACTTTAACTCTGTTGGAAGATGATTTACGTTTGTCGGATTACCCTATCAAAAAAGGATCAATAATAGAACTGACCACAATGAATAAGCCAAAGAAAAGACCAAGAGAAGATCGAAAGTAAATCATATTGGTGTGTTTATGCCACCAGTCTTTTTGTAATGTCAAAAATAGCAAATTACCCCAGTAGTTGTGGTCTGCATCTATTTCAGTTTTACCAGTTGCAGTCCGTGAATTGCGTTTCTAAGGTTGGTGGTTTCTTACCATTATTCGCGGTTTCTTACCAAAAAATGTGTTTGTGACATTGTGTTTTTGACATATGTTCTGCCAGTGTCTTCTGAGCATATTATATACAGTGCGGTGCATAATTATACGAACACCCCTAATTTTGATATATAACATGCCCAAAAAACACCAGCAAAACATACGTCAAAAACACAATGCCACAAACACATTTTTTGGTAAAAAACCGACGTTAATTATGCACCAACCCAGTAGTTGTGGTCTGCATCTGCCTTATTGCTCTGTTTGAGCCTGTGAAACTAAATATATGTAGAGTAGCCTTAGAGCTAAGCTTCTTTTCCAGAATGATTGTTTCAAATTAAATAAACTACCTTTGCTACACTTGCTTCAAGCATCCCACTTAATCTCGCTAAAGGTAAACACAGTCAACTAACATAATATCCTTTTACTATGTTTTTCTCGCTCGACTATGGTAAAAAGATCTCTATCACTCATCTTATTCTCCTAATTCTAATCCGATTCTAATTCTCCAATAATAATTCTCAAGAATGTGTTTTGGATTCATCTCATAAAAGTGGACAGCGTCACAATCAATTCAAGTTCTCTTATAGTCTTTCATCCTGACAATTCGCGTCCACATAACAAGAGAAGAGTAGTGCAGTCAATTGGTGACAACGGTTAAGAACAGCTTCTTCATCCACCGTATTCCCCAACAGAAGCTTCGACTGATTAGCATGTCAATCGCTCTCTCAAGAACTGGCAAACAATGACTTTGATAAACTTTTCGCCGGTGTCAAAGCATGGATCGTGTCGAAAAACGCTTGCTGCTTTGCCCATGGAATAGATCGTCTGCCAAGTAAATGGGAAGCTCTTATTGAAGTGGAGGACGATTATGCACCAAAGTAATCAATTAAATATATTTATTTATGGACTCTTGCTTGGTGTTGTTGAATAAAAGTTGATACAAAAAAAACCGATGTCAATTATGCATCAAGTCAAGACTGCAGCAACATCTTGTCGGGTGTTTTTGTCAGTAAATGTTTCCCGAGGTTTTAATGCTTTGCTGACAGATGGCTTTTGTAATTTCATGTACAGTCGACGCTCAATTTAACGGACGGCTGAGCCCGGTCCCTTGGAGTCCGTTAAATCGAGCGTCGACTGTATTTGTAATTTCACCAAGACTCGCACTTTGAATGTAAAAAATTTCACATAAAATAAATCAATTAATTTATTATGCGGCTTATGGAAATAACTCACATTCTTATTTTTCTTCCTTTTATACTTTTGTTTCAAGCCCTGACAACAGCTATATCACCCTTTTGTAATGGACAAAGCAAACCAAAAAGAGCAACACAAACACTTTTGTACAACCAAAATTTCTTTTCAGATCATAAAATTGTCTTTTGTGTTCAGTATTTAGCAGTACTATCTTTTGCTCCTACCTAAAAAGAGCAACATAAACACTGTGAGTATATATTTTTTGAAGTATGTTGTTGTACGTGATTCGGTGTTTAGGCTTTTATCAACTTGAACTTTGAAAATATATATTTGAATATTATCATACACAAAACAAGATGGCTAAAGTGGTTATATATCGCATAACCTCGATTAATCCCCCCCCTCTCTCATCACGACGGTCGATGGTCGACGATTTTTTACAGCTCAACCACCCTACAATTAGGTACTGACACCATACTCAAAAATATAGCTGAGATTCAGAGCTATATTTTTGAGCATGCTGTCAGTATCCCATTGTCGGGTGGTTGAGCTGTAAAAAATCGTTGACCACCGACCGTGTGACGAGAGAGGGGGGAGAATTAATAAAGGTTATACGGCAGGTTTATTTTGCACATTTCATAACATAGGAAGATATTAGGTTGTCTTAAAAGTTTGTAAGATTCTGGAATTTAAAATAAGAAAGCGTGATTCACTTGGCAAATTTTGGATATTTTGTAAAAAGAGATTGCTTTGTTGTGAAAATTTAATTTGAGCAAAATACCGTATTCTCTAATATAACCCCCCCCCCCAATTCAAAATCATCTTTTTGGAATTGTGTTTTAAACCTATTTTTCCAGACAAGTCTTAGGCGAGTTACAACCTAAATTGTAGCTTATTGTTTTAGCTACAATTTGGGTCGTAAATTTCCTGAGAGTCGTCTGCAAAATGTAGGTCAAAAACACAATGCCAAAAATATGATTTTGAATTAGGGGGGGGGTTCATTAGAGAGAATACGGCATTATTGGAAACTTTTGCTCAAAACTTATAAAACGACTGGGCTACAAATAAAAACTTAGTTGAAATACATGTTTTTGGGGGGTTCACAGTAATTTGCGGATCGCCAAAATAGGGTGGGACAAAATCGGGCCAGGCGGAATTTCAAGTCCGTGGTTTTTTGACATATTTTTTCTTGTTTTTCTACTTGCCCATTGCTCCTATAAGTCTGTTTGGTGTCTTGGAACCTAAAATGGCCAAAAAATGTGGCAAAACTGTCTCAAAAATACGAATACGAAAATTTGTCTGGGCCGATTTTGTCCGACCCGATTTTGGCGAACCACAATTTTCCCGCAACCTTTTGGGGTTGTCAAGTTATTTTCGTAAGTTATTCTCAATATTTTGGTTATTTGCTTGAGTACAGTTGAACCTCGGTTATCCGGCACCCCTGGAGACCGGCCTCAGGGTGCCGGATAAACGAGGTGCCGGATAACTGGAGTGCCGCATAACTGAGGGTTTTTATTCTTTTCGAGACCAAGGTGCTGGTTAATCGAGGTTTTTATTTATTCAAGTACGATAAAATTTATTGCTAAAACGAATCAACCATAATTCATAAAAATCAGTGAAAATAATCGGCTAGCTTCTAATAAACACAACAAATGAGCAAAATTTAACTTTCGTCTGCCCCAAAAATTTAAAATATTTTTGGAGGCAATTCAAATTTAATGTATTTAAATTTTATTTTCTGCTAAATTTGGGAAAAATTGAGGGGTGCCGGTTAATCAAGCTTAATTTTTATAGTGGGGACTGACTTGGGGGTGCCGAATAACCGAGGTGCCGGATAACTGGAGTGCCGGATAACCGAGGTTCAACTGTAGAAGGTTCCAAATTTTTGACTATTTTTATTGTCTTTTATCTAGTGTCTTCTATCAAATATGTTCCTTTCAAGTTTATTAAAAACATAGCAACAAGCTATTTACCCTTTTTATAGTCTAGCCGTTTTATACATTTTGAGCAAACAAGAAAACCAAGATAAGATCAGAGAGTCACTAACGATGACAAAACCGATTTTTGAAATTTTTAATTGCCACAGGCTTTTTGCATTAGTTAACCTTTTTCCACACATTTATCCCTAAAAACATGTAGGTTGAAAAAACTTTTGCACACAAAATGGGTGGATTGTGAAAAAGGTGAGAGAAGAAGAAATGGAATGATTTTAGAACTAAAAAAAGGGGCAGATACTCTCCCAGTGGATTAAATAACACATTGGGGGAGAATAAGTCGCAATTGAACTGCTTTTTTGTTGTTGTTGCACAAAAAAGTAAATTTAGAAAGGCCAAAAAAACGCCCTGTTTGGCTTTTCTCTTTTGCTTCTGACAGTAGCGAAATGTACAATAATCGATTATGGTTGAGTGTTTATAGGTGGTAGATGATTATTGATTCAGGCCAACTAAGCGACCTTTTTATGTTTGTTGAAGCTAGAAAACAGACTGTGAGAGAGAAATATTATAACTTCTTTTACTGCAATTTTTTAAGGAAAAGAATAAACGTTTGAGTGGTAAACAGGGAGCACTTTTCTTGCCCTCAAATTTTGCTTTTATGTTCACCAATTCTTCTTTTCTACTCGCATATTTTTGTCTAACCAATTTTCGTTATTACCATTTTTACTCTATTAAGCGGGCACCCTCTAATAGCGGGCACCCTAGCTGATGAAGTTGCAGCTCTTCCTGAGTCGTTTGAGATTGATCTCATTGTGTTTCCTAAAATATTGAATTATGATACGAGAAAAGGTCGAAAATTAAGCACGCACTCTCTAATAAGCAGACCCCCTAGCAAAAGGTTGAAAAATAAGCGGGCAGGCCCGCTTAATATAGTAAATACTGTATTTACGTTTTTTTGTGATCAAGAAAGTTGACGATAGGTTGGAAAGAGGTACAGTCAAACCTCGGTATAACGAGCCCATGTAAGGGGCCACTTTCTAAGGAGAGCTCACTCAAAAAAAAAGATCTTGAACATAGTTTTGTTAACTGGGGCCTACCGCATAGAGAAACTCTGGTATGCATACATGTTTTATGCATCCAGAGTCATTTTCGAGTGATTTATGTCTCAGGTATGTGTGTGTGCGCATCTCAACCCCAAGCCTCCTCTGGGGACCAGCCAGAATGTTCGTTATATCGGGGATCCATTACGTCGGGAATTTGTTATATCAAGGTTTGATTGTATAGGAAAATTGCTCAGCTTTCTAATGAGCTATCACTTGCTGTGAATGGCTATCAAAAAATTCACAAGGATAACTCAGAGGTATGAAGGTGTCTAGATCGAAAGTGTCAAAATGATTACAAATTTATGCTTTTCATGCTGTTTCAATACTTGATTTGAGTGAAATTAAAATTTGGGCCCCTGATAGTGGTTTCATTCTTTTTCATCTCTTCTACCTATTATGTGAAATTAATTGTGCAAAACAGGTAGATGTTGGTCGTGTTTGTCAATCACTCTTCTCGAAACTAATCAATTTGACTTCTACCAAGATAATTTTAATTTTTGTTTTACACAGAAGAGTGCCGTTTTACAGGGAAACCTTAGTTAATTAGTTGCAAAAATATTCTACTTTGACATTCCATTAGACATATTTATTTGATTTAGAATCTATTTACTTTATAAATTCAAGCTACACATACAAATTTTTCTTCACTTGTCACTACAATTTACTGAAATCATTAATCTGCGTTTTTATACTTCTTACAAACAAAAACCTAAAAGAAATAAAAATTTATCTTTGAGGTAAAAAGTTTTTTTGCTCCATAGAATCTAAAAAAAGACTCAGAAACTTTTTCCATTGTACACCTGTTTCTTATCCATATCAAGTTTATTTTGAATCAACGCTTGACTGTTTTATTCCTTTGCTCTTTGTAAACGATTATTATTGTTTGGTAGAAAGAAGAAAAAATGGAGAGAATGAACTCAGTTTTGGGAACTATTGCACTTGGTAACCCCCCAAAAGTTCAAAAATTATGGAAATTTTTAGCTTAGGTCCGTCCGTCCACCTGTTGATTTTTTGCGTATTTATTTATACCATATTTTCTCTAATAAGGTCCATTCTCTTTGATTTAAAATCGTGTTCTTGGCATTCCGTTTTTGATTCACTTTTTGTAGATGACCCTCAGGCACTTTGCTCACCGTATTTTAGCTCATGATCTTAGCTACAATTTAGGTGGTAGATCGCCTGAGAGATATCTGCAAAATGTCAGTCAAAAACAGAATGCCAAGAACACGATTTTAAATCAAAGAGGATGGGGCCTTATTAGAGAAAATACGGTATGTTTTACGATATTTTTTATGCCTAGATGTAAAAATGGATGATCTACGTGAAATGAACAGTTGTCGCTTGTTCGAAGTTTTGGCTTTATCCGACGAAGAGTTTATAAAATGGTTGCAATCGATTGGTTTACTTTTCAAAACTCGCACGTGCTCTGGTAAAATGGATTAGAAGGGGGAACTTTTTAAGAAGGAAGTGTGGTGGAAATAACAATATGAGCTATCACTATGTTGGCCATGGTCGTCAAAAAAGGCAAAATAAAAACATTCTAGCGTGAATTTTCATAATTTTTGACCTTTCGGGGGATTATCAAGTGCAATAGTTCCCAGTTTTGATTAGACCATTCCAAAAAAAACATTCTCTTCTTGATTTCAACTTTCTTGCCTCGCACCTTTGAAAGATAATAACATTGTAATCACATGCTATTCATTTAGAGTGACACCCTTACCATGGAATCCACTCAAAGTAGTTGTCCTAGGCAGCGGCAGGGCGCACACTGCAGTCAAAAAGCCACCCTTCTAAAGGCCAACTATTCCAACCAGGAAGATTGTTCACTTAACAGTTGTAACAAAGAACAGGTTGGGTCACAAGAAGTTGAGAAGTCACGTTGTTGGTCCTCTTCTTCATGCCATTCCATCGAAAATAAATCCAGGTGGAGCCAAAATTTGAAGAAATACTAATTGTAGAGTGTTCAAAGTTTACGCAAATCTTGGTTAGCCGTCCCAAAAAGTAAATGCTGGTCGACAAATAGGCTCAAACAAAATTTGTGGGATACGAATATTTTCAACAATTTTGACTAAGAAATGGAGGTTTTTCACCTTTAATGACTTCTAAATTTAATAGCGTCGCGATATTCTTATTTGCTATCGGTTGGATGAAGGAGCATAAAATTTTACGCGTGGGGATAATTTTTCAGCACGCTTACTCCAACTCTCTACCTGTTTCCTGCTATGTGTTTCCAGAAGAATCGAAAAATTACTATTGGGTTGAGTAACGATTAACGATCGTTTTTCAAAACATTTATATTCAACGCAACACAAAGTAAAATAACATCAAAAACTTGTCTAAATGATCATTCTGGAGCATGTGAGGAGAGTTCATGCGGGACCCATCCCACTTTTCCGGTTTTTTTGAGGCGATTCACCATCATTTTCTGGAACACATCGAACTGCTCGGCTAGCATCCTGGTAATCAGACTCTCATCATCTTCTTTCTACGGCTTGCACAAGGGCCTGGTCGTCAAAATCTGAAGAGCGGCCTCTTCCTTTAGCATCTTCAAGACTTGTGTCGCCGGATTTGAACGTATCGGGTCATAAAAGTAATGAAGACAATATTAAAAAGTGATTTGGAGTATGTGTTTAAGCCATGTGTTTTCAATGAAAATTAATGAATGGAGTGTGAGGAATAAATGAACTATTGAAAAAAGCTTCTTATCTGTTTACTATTTAGTGTGGGAACTGAGTTTTGTTGTGAACCCGCCACAACCAAACAGAAGGGTGAATTTGGAGAAGGCAATAATTTTTTGCTGGAAAACAACAATGTGGTCTCTCTTGTGCGTGTAGCAGCTACAGCAACTCCAACTGCAGTCAACACTCCTAAACAGTGCACTAGGAATGTAGAAAAGAAAAGTAGTACTAAGACAAAGAAAAAGTCTCGTCTGACCAGGCGCTTTACGGCACTCACCTTTGGCAACATAAAGAATACAGTTAATAAAGGATGTTGTGATACAGCTGATGCTTTGGTCCACAAAAACAAGTTGGTGAATAAAGGCATTCAAAAAATATGCAGCAAGCACTTTTTAGTTCAATGCCTTCTATGATAGCTGCCATTGTAGTGGGTAAGCTAGTTTGAATACAAAAACTAATTTAGCAAATAGACAATTATCCCAATTATTATTTCAAATTTTGTTTCATTTCCGATTACCGTATTTACTCTAATAAGCGGGCACCCCTAAATTCAAAAAAGTGTGTTTGTGGCATTGTGTTTTTGACCTATGTTTTGCTAGTGTCTTCTGGACATGTTATATATCAAAATGTAGCCTAGATTATAAGCTACATTTTGGTGTATAATATGCCCAGAAGACACTAGCAAAACATAGGTCAAAAACACAATGCCATAAATACATTTTTTTGAATTTAGGGGTGCCCGCTTATTAGAGTAAATACAATATATAGTATAGAAGATATATCATATATGCACAACAATAGAATATATAGAAGCTAAATAGAAGTTCTATTATAGAACTAATTGAGAAAATAAATAGCAAATATATATTGTAAAAAATGTTTATTTTCACTTCATTCGTAAACTTCTTTAGTTTCAGGCTCATGGAAAAATTGCTCTTTCAAAAAGCAAGAGAGCATGGTCAGGATCAATGAGCCACCACCTCCTCTGCATGGGCTATGTACTCCCTTCTTTTTTGCAAATCGATATCCCTTTTAAAACGACATTAAGGTGTTGCGGAAGCCTCTGTTTCAGATGAAAGCCTACTAAAGGAAGAAACACCTCTGAGAGACTATCACTTGTCAGACCAATCACATGAAGTTCTTATGCAGGTTGTCTATAACTTTTTTGTAAATTAAATTTTGACCTCATAGTAGAATGCCATCTAAACCTAAGGGCAAGGTCTTAGTTACTTATTTGGGTATTCACCGCAGAAACAAATCAAAAACTATTAAAACAACTGGGGCTTACCAAAGCCCCAGTACGTGCAGATTCTAGTGTAGGGTGAAAAGCTTTAGCTGTAAAATTTAGATCATCCGCTGCTTTCCATTTCCATCACCAAACACTCTGCCTCAACTACAAGAAGAAGTGCCGATCAAAGCTGTTTCAACCGACATATCTCATCCGTGTTGTTCTATACCAACCACTTCGGTACACTCCACCGAAACCGTCCATGCTCACATAACTCGTGAGCCTGATTTTCTTCGCCACTCTCCTTGGAGCATCACTAAGCATTTTTTACATCCACAACATCCAAAAAATGGCAACAGTAATAGGGCATTTGGAGGTGGATTGTCTGGATTTGCAAAGGCATGCGATGATCAGCAGCCCTCAAATGGCAAGTGTCTTGCGGAAGCAGGTGAGAAAGGTTTTGGCTCTATATGGGAATTGCTCCCATCTTTTTGTCGTCATTAGCAATTCATCTAAAGGCCAATTTATCTAAATACTAATTTTATATAAAAAGAAAGTTAATCTATGTTTTTTAAACTGTATTAAGTTCTTTTTCCAACGTGATAAAAAAAACATAGGGTACTACTGTATTTTACCCCCCCCCCCCCCCCCC
>BBSZ01014501.1:0-26902 GCA_000981365.1 Subanguina moxae
GGCAGTGCGTATACTACCAATAATTCCCAGCCTATTGCAAAACTGGAATATTTCCCCAGTTTCTTCAATACCCCGGAATACAACATTGAGGCATGCTCATCAACCTCATCAACTGAAAATCATTTTCACTACTTTGAACCCACGTCAGTGGAGCAAGCAAATGGGTGAGTGGGTCAAGCTTTTGTTTTTGCTTGCAGCCAATATTTGGCTTTGCCTGTGCCTAATAAATCAACAACTGTTTCTGTTTTCAGAGGTTTGGATGTATCTCAGCTGCCATCAACCTCCAATCTACAGCAGTCAGTGGTGAATAACATGTTGGTGTGTGAACAAAAGCCGAGAATTCTGGCATCGGCTAAGAGAAAGGGTAATCTCAGGAATGCGGCCGATTCTCCTTCTATGAAGTAGGTTGACTTGGATATGTTAGACATTTTTAATTTTTTGCAGCGCCAGCCAGCCAGGCGCAGAAGCCTTAGACCCTGACGAGCAACGTCGTCGACTGTCCTGCCAACTAATTGAGCCGCTGCGTTTGCGCATCTCTTCTTCAAACACGTGTAGAAGAGGGGGATCAGCAGACGCTCCTGTTGTAGGTGGTAGCAGTCATCGTACAATAGGAGCAAACATCTCCCCAGCTAGCCAAGCCAACTCTACCCCTAGCACTGCAGCCATCTACACGCCTAGCCAACAACAGCCATTCAGTTTCCTGCCGTCCTTGCTACCTTCTCACAACTATGAACAAAAGCAGGAGTTCATGGCCCAGTTGTTTGGGGCTTTCAACCAGCAGCCAACTACCTCGACTACAGTCAATAATTTTTGGCAGGATTTGCCGAACATGTGGAATAGTACCAACAACACCCAATTGGAGGACCAGTCCATATGCCCCAAAGTACAGAAGAGAGCAGAGGGGAGTGTGTGGGAGCAGGACGAGACTCTGGAACATGCTATAAAGCATTTGAGTGAGGAGCAGGATTTGATGGTAGTCCACGAAAAAGTAGCCAGCACACCCAAACCCAAGAAGTTGATCCCTTCAGAAAATTACACAGGGGAAATTATCACGCTGGATGATGAGGATGAAGAAGAAAGATTGGCACGCTTTTTGCGCTTCTATAGCAAGTAAGACAAGTTTTGTCGAGCACTTCTTGCAAGAGAATAGGGTGCGTAGCCATTCCTTTTGGGACAAATGTCCCCAAAAAGCGGAAACAGGCAATTAATTATAAATAAATAAATTCACTAACCTTTGAGAACGGAGACATGCAAGCATGAGGCAACATTCAGCAAAATTGTTAATTGATAATAATGACCAAGACTAATTTGTTCACCCCTCATGCTAGATATTTCCGCCCGACTCAAAAGTTAGTTTGAATTCAAACTTTTAAACTGGGCTTTTACTGGAAATCGTGTTTTCTTTGGAATTCAGTGTCTATTTAGCTCTGCCGACTTCTTCAATGAGACTTTTTCCGACCAAGACGGCGAAGTAGATGAAGAGGATGACGAGGAAGAACAACAAGAAAACGACACTGAAGAGATCGAAGAAGAAAAGTATGAGGTAAAGCAGGAAGATCTGAAACAGAACCTAAAGGTAATTGCTCAGTGCAATCCATTTTTTTTTAAATCAAAAACAACTTAGGAAACAACCGCTCTTAAGTCCATATTTGCCAAGTACAAGAAAAAAGCTGAGAAGGTGAGGTATTCAAATAGAATAACAAAGGTATTGAATTATTTGTAGAAAGAGAACAAGCTCATAGACAGACTCAAGTTTGAACGCAGAAAGAATTTGGAGTTGTCAGAGGAGTGCTCTACCATCAACAGAAAGGTTTGAGTTATCGAGAAGGTTAACTTAATAACTCAAACTCTTGAGTTTATATTTCGACGCTACCAGGGTATAGTCGCCCCCCTCCCCAAATCAAGTTTTCCATACGTGCTTAAAAAGCATTTTTTGATCGAAAGTCTGTGCGCGCATCTCTATCTTTCAAGCCCCCCTTACAGTTGGTATATCCTAGTAGCGCCCTCTATTCCAATTGCATTCTTTTCAGCTGAAAGAAAGTGAGATGGTGCGAGTGCATATGCAGGATGGACTGGACACTCTGGAGGAGCTGAGAACTGAGAACTTCCAATTACGCCAGACCAGTGAGAGCCGACTTGCCAGTCTGAACAGCACAATGCAAGTCAAACGCGAGCTGCAAAATGTGGTGGAGTCGTTGCGAGAGCAGAATAAACGCCTGGAGGATGAGAAGGAAAGGCAGTCCAGAGAACACTCTTGTGTCATCTGTTTGGATGCCAAGGTTAGTCATGTTGTCGTTGGTCAAGGTGTCATGCTTAGACTGCTTCTGACTTGTTATCAGAAAAAATTGGTGCAATACTTGAAGGACTTGAGTAGGAGGGAGAGAGTATACTTTACTAGGGTCTTTTTTGTTTATTAAATCAGCAAAAATTTGTGCGTTTCAGAGAGAAATCCTGTTCATGCCCTGTCTGCACTTCAACACCTGCGAGACCTGCTCCAAAACAGCAGTGATGACTCATTGCAGCATTTGTCGCCAGATGATCATGGGCAAGCTCAAGGTCTACCAGTAGTCCATCAGATTTTTGCAAAGCCATTTTTTCTTCTTCTTTCTCGCTTTTGATATCAACACAACTAAGGGTCTACTTTTTGTTATTTGGTTATGAATGAAGTTGTATATAAATTGTATGCTCGCCTGCGCTTCGACATTTCAAATCAGTTCTCCCGCGGACTTGAAACACAAGAATTCTTTATTTATTTTTTCAAAATAAAAACATAAATTGGTCAAGGTGATTCTGGTTCAACTTTTAGTTTTCAAAGGTGGCATTTTGGTTGCCTCATTTTAATAGCTGTGGCTTCAAAATGGCAAAGATGGTCTTTTGTTTAACACCACCTCATTGTTGGCCCCCAAATGTAGGAGTGAATTTGGCTGGCTTCTTAGCAACCATTTTCTTGTCAAACCCTGAGCCAAACACTTCAGTTTAGAGACTTTCACAAGTTGTTATTGGCTAGATGGTGAATTCTAGCTAATCTTCGGTTGGACGTTGTGCTTTGACTTGAGAGAGACGTCCTTTTCCTATGCTATAACATTTTACTTGATTGTTGTACAGGGTATTCCAAGAAATCGAAAGCGTGAAAGCTGACCACCCGTTAGTAAGGCTTTTTAACCTTTTGAGCCGCAACCCTCTGAAAAATAGCTGAGACCTGTGTTTCGCATTCTCAGAAAAATCTCCCTTTTTTCTGTCTGACATTGGTCGAGCTCCGAGTTCAGGGAAGTGTTGGCCAGCGAGTAGGACCCCACCTTCACTAACAACAATAAATTAACATATATTTTCCGCCCTCTGGCCAGCCACCACTTATTGCCCCATAATAATGCAATGCCAAGGGCAGCAGTAATCCAATAGAGAGGTCTCTGCATACTAACCTGAGCCACTTTTTTGGTCTGGCCTTGTCGCCTTGGGGAGTTTCCCCTATTGATGTCTGTATTATGTGTGCATGCTTTGATTGGTGGTGGGGATGTCTCTAGGGAGTGATTCACGGCTGAGTCAATAATGTGCACTCCTTGTTATAGCTTGTCCTTCTTTTTTGCTCCAAAATTTCTTTACTATTTCTGCTATTGAGTGGAGAACTGCCTCTTTTAATAATTTGTTTGGTGGTGTCTATTGATTGATATATGGCTGATTGACACTTTCAAAGATAAAGGAAACAATTGCAGACTCAGCTAAGATTGGTCGGCAATTTTGAAGAGTTTGTTTATACGGGCATAGGCATTTATACATGGCTTCTGCATTTTTTATAAATTTGTCTACGTAACTGGTTGCCCGGCCGATTCCCGTTTTCAAAGACGCTTGCCCTCGACAATCTTCATTTTTTGGGGTTTTAGCAGAAAAAATTCGGATTTTTATTATTCATAGCACTTGATTGTCTCGCTGGCTGTGCTCCAGTTGACCTTGAAAAGCTTGGCGATACCCTCAATTCTCTTTCCGCTTTGCCTAAGTTGAACGAAAGCAGGAATTAAATCCCTTTGTTTATTCCAGGCATTATCTGAAAATGTTGTGAACGGCTAAATAAGCGAGAAAGCTACTAAGATGACGACAAAATGAAGAAAATAGTGGGAGAAGGAAGATGCGTGAGTTCTTTTTGCGACACCCTGTACCCTACTAAACTTTTTTTGCTTTTCTAGGAAATTAGGATTTAAAAAAGTCTCGTCTTCATGTTTCTTTTTTGCCTACCAAGAAATTATTGAATGCGAGTAGGATGGAAATTAAAAATGTTTTAGCTGCGATTAAGAAAGACAGAAAAGAGAAAGTGTCAATAGCAGAAGGGGTAGCTTCTTTTGGTTGGGGGCTGCTTGTCATCATTATAATAATAGACATTACCGCAAGCATTCCTCCTCATCAACCAAAAACGGTTTTCACTGCTAAAAAGACTTCTCCGTTGCACACACTCATTCACATCCACTTCTTATTTTGCTTTACTAATATTTTTGCACTCCACAAAATTGAAACTAAAGTTTGCATTTTGTTACAAGCTTAAAACTAAAAAAGGTTTCTTGGCTTTTCTGCTATATGGATTTTTTTCTTTGTTCAACATCTGAGAGTCCAGCAAAGAAAATGAGACCTAACACGGAGTTGTGTTGCGCTATCTCTATTTGGAGCTTTGCCATCTTGAGAAATGTTCTTTTTTTTTGTTTTCAGATATGCAATACAGTCAAACCTCGGTACAGTCAAACCTCGGTACAGTCAAACCTCGGTACAGTCAAACCTCGGTACAGTCAAACCTCGGTACAGTCAAACCTCGGTACAGTCAAACCTCGGTACAGTCAAACCTCGGTACAGTCAAACCTCGGTACAGTCAAACCTCGGTACAGTCAAACCTCGATACAGTCAAACCTCGATATAACGAACCCCTGGGGACCAGCTAAAATGTTCGTTATATCGAAGGTTTCGTTATATCAAGATTTGACTGCGTAAAAAACCCCTGAGGACCAGGCAAAATGTTCGTTATATCGAGGGTTTCGTTATATCGGGGGTTCCTTATATCGAGGTTTAACTGTATACACAATAAGAAAGTGCTCAGTGCATCTAGTGGTTCGTTGATAAAGAAAACAGCGCAGTGGTCAGCTGCTTATGAATCGAAATTGCAGCCTATGAACATTGTTTGGAATATTGTCTTAATTTAAAGGAAAGAAGTACTGAGCAGAAGAAGTACAGGGATTAAAACGTGAATACTGGCACAAACTGTTGTTACTTATTCATTTATTTATCGAATGTGATAGGTTTTTTGACGTTACTAGGATATACACCGCCCCCCCCCCCATTTTAAGAGCCACTTGGTTAAACCCCCATCCAAATCAAGTTTTGAAAAAAAAAGTGCTTAAAATCATTGTGCTCGAGGCGGAACTGGAGCACGAGTTGAGGAGGGAGTTTTTGCGAGAATTAAGAAAATTCAAGTCCCTAGCCTGAACAAAAGATATTTCGCACCAATTTGATTTGTCTTCTTCTTTTCACTCAAATCTAGAATATTAAAGCATGAATTATTGATAGGTTTTCTGCCACTCCACATATTTATTGAATAATAGCAACAGGAGCAGTGCAGGAGGCTCTAGGCTTGGGGCGCAATGCAATGCAGCATGGACGACAACAGAATGCGTGTATCCCCCTATTCCTGATATTGTTATTACCAATCTCTACAGCAATCCAGGCCTCCAACACGTCCACTATCCCCGTACAGATCCAACCACCTCTGGAGACCCCTAGACGGTCTAACCCTGCCACCTTCTTTGAGGTGGATGGCCTCAGGTCGTCGACTAGCACTGGAGCAGTTAAGAGTAAGGATGTGCTCGAGGCGGAACTGGAGGACGAGTTGAGGAGGGAGTTTGTGCGAGTAAGTGCCTCCCACTCTCAAGCTCCATCTTCTAAATACTTCAACAAAAAAACTTATAGTAAGTCTTTGATGAGACTGCGGCAAAGTAAATAAATAAAGTATATTAGCAAATTGGAAGCAAATCAAAAATAGTAAAAATGGCTAGAATACCACATACGCTAAGGAGGATTAGGTGATGGGCACCTTTGTGAAAAAAAATTCTCCTTGGGTTGCCATGCTCCTTTAACACTAGAATAATAAAAAGCCAAAAATGGTGAATTGGGTTTTTTTTTAAATTTTGAATTTATTTGTCTCGACACGAAATTTTGAATTTATTTGTCTCGACACGAAATTTTTCCTTAGATAAAATCACGTGTTCACTTCTAAATGACGTTACTATTTTTTTTTTCGGTGAATTTTTTTTTTGGGTCAAAAACGACCCATTGCAGTATTAGACATATTGTATTTTTGACCTATGTTTTGGTGGTGTCTTCTGGGCATGTTATATACCAAAATGTAGCCCAGATTATAAGCTACATTTTGGTATATATTATATTAATAGCATGTCCAGAAGACACTAGTAGAACATAGGTCAAAAACACAATATGTCTAATACTGCAATGGGTCGTTTTTGACCCATGCCGTAATTCTAGTGTTAAGGGGACCGCCAACTTGCCGGACAACCTAATATGAGATGTAATCCAGTAGAGTCTCCAAAACTTAGTCTTGTTTCAGCGAACTAAATAAATAATCTCTTCCATTCATTTGCAGTCAGCTTTCTAATTCGATAACTTCTTTCTTATTATGTGTCCACAAATATTTTCCTTTTTTTTTTTCTCTTCCAAGCAATAGATTTCTTTTCTTGTTGCGGATGAATAAGCAGCCAATTAATGTGGACCAACTGGCAGTTTTTACACCAGAAGATTGTTCGCTGTGACTCCCCAGGTGATTCAATTAAAACTAGCGCACTGTGGGATGGACGTCCAGCTGTCAAAAGGCAGGCTGCTCCTGCCATTATTTGCACAAAACTTTAGGCTGTTTTATTATCCTGAGCACTGCCATAGTTTCCATAACGACAAAGTTTGGGTGAACGACCAGATTTTTTAGCTGTGGATGTATGCACCTCTTCCTTTTTTGTGTTGATAATTGGCGTTTTCGGCAAATGAATAGATTCGTACCAGATTTGTTGGCCGGATTAAAGTTAAGTGGTTGGAAATTACGGTGTATAGATCCTACTACTACATCCTACACGTAGTTTTTTTTTTTTGATGGTTTGGAGTCTACTTTTTTGCATGGCCTACTTCTTTACCACGTCTGACCGGCCCTTGAAAATCAGGGCTGGGCGCCAACCAAGTTAAACCAAGTTTGGAGCATATTTTGGAGGATGTAAAATAGGGGCAGTACCGGAGCCTAGGAGAGGTAGAACTTTTTGTTACGTTTATCTATGTTTAACACCAAAATTAATGTATGCCAAGCCGATGTGCTCAAAACTAATCCCTACAAAAGGATGGGTCAGTCACATGGGAAATAAAGGGGCAACCTGCTGAATAGACCTCTCTAATCTTGGCCAACAACCTATTTATATGTAAACCAATCAGCTAGCCAATTTTCTCTTATTTCCAACCTCTTTTAGCCCAACTCGAGAGGTACTACTCGATTGGGACATAAGTTTGTCATCCATATATGTTTATTGAGTCTTTTAGAGGTTGCAAGAAAGCTTTTAAAAGCTCATGTTCTAATTTCCATTAATGTGGGAGGGTGGCATGTTTCTTGTGCTGCTTAAACGAAGGCATTTATTTCTGCCCGCCTAGTATTGAGTGTCAAAGTGTGGGCGACAATTCATTATCTGGCAGTTGTGGATGTGTGTCTTAATTATATGTGTTATTCTTTAGTTGTTATTATTATGTCTTTGTTCAGTTTTATAACAATCTTAAAGGTGTTTTCCACATTTTTATACTAAAAATTTGGTTTTTGATAACTTCGAAGTTTCTATATTTTGCCTTGGTGTCTCGAGAAAAAAGTATTTTTGAACAAAATACATTTCAAAAGACATGATTTCTGCAATTATTAAACCTGAAAAATTAGTTTCTTAAAGAAATTTTTATGAGAGGCTAAATTCAGGCAAAAGCCTAAAGCCAGGCAAATTCTGCTCATAAAAACAGGGATAAAAATTGGTGATGTTCATTTGGGGTTTGCGGGGTTTTTATTTCTAAACACATCTCAAAAACCATCAAAGTCAGGTGTAAGCTGGTGTTAGCAGTCTCAAATCACTTTCTTGAAGTGGTTGAAAGTGAGTGAGTGACATATACTGGATGGGGATGATGGAAATTAACCAATTGACTGGCTAGAAGTGATTGACCCCCTTTCCCCTCATTTCTCTCTATTATCGCTCAAATTTGATATATTTAGGGTTGGAAAAGCAATTTTCGTCACTTTTTTAAATTTTTATTCTATTTTCCTTCCACAAATAGGTGTTTTTTGTAACGTGATGGCTGAAATTAAAATTTAAAATACCATAGCTCTGGCGGGGATCGAACTTTTGACCGCTGTTTTTTTCAAAGGCAAACGCTTTACCACTACACCTCTGCTGGTTAGCTTCCAAAATAAAATTTGTATTGTTTTTACAGTAGAATGGCTCTAGGCCATATGTATTGCCATCATTGAAGAGTATAAGGATGGGCCGGCAGTGGAAGTGGTGCTGGCGAAGGAGGAATTGGCCTTTTGCCTCGGACTTGCCAGCCAATTTCCAGCTGCTCTTTATAAATTTTCTATGCCTTTTGCTATTCACTCAAGCAAGTAATCAAAAAAAACTTGGTTAGCTAAACTACATAAATATATGGCTTACTTCTTTACTACCCATCTGATCAAATGGGACTATTTAAGGTCTACCCCGCCAGTTTGAGTGCTTCTCTTGCATGTCTTTGATCTATCAAGACAACTGGCAGTTCCTGCAGCTGATGTACACTGCACCCAAGGTGGGTTGTTGGCTAATTTTTTTGATAAAAGCTAGTAAATATTTTTGCAAACGACTATTTAAGTGGAAATCTTTCTACAGTAAAGCCTTTTCTACTGTAAAGGGTTTGCGGGCTATATTGGGAGGGGAAGAGGGAACACATCTATATTTATTTCCCGTCTAGCCAAGAATCTTCTTTTCATATTAGATATAACAACCACCTCGAGTTTTCACAGCATTTATTTTTCGACTCACCAAAATTTACGTTGAGGTGTTCACCAATCGATGCAATGAGCCCCTAGTCCAAAAAAATATTCCAACAGTGCTCTGTGGTTCTGTCTGTGTCACTTTGCTAGAACCTAATGTGGAAGCAGGTATTTTTTATTCCCAATTATGATTTTACTTTCTTATTTAGGTGTTTTCTTGGGCTATAAATACATAAGGGGGTGTGAAGATCGCATTCTCAGGCACGGCTTCAACCAGTCCGCCCTGAAGACCCACAGGTTTATTCAGGTGGACCAGCAGTGTCGTCACCTACCTCGGGCCAGCCTCTTCAACCAGCCAAGACATGTGCAAATGTCCGTCTTCGGCGATGTCCAGCTCTGCACTTGCTATGGTGACAAGTGTAACGGTGCCTCAGCTGCCCCCTCTTCCACTCAATTAAGGTCCTTGACGGTGTGCAGCGTTGTAATGTTGGGCTGGATTCTGTGGCTAGCCTCAAGTCATATGTTTTTTCTTCCTCTAATTGCCGAAATAGGTGGTGTTAGCCAACATTTAGCTGTCTTTCGTTGAGGTGAAAATAATAATTTTTTGAGTTTTACAACATTCTAGTCTTTTGAGCAACAATAAGTTCAATATTTGGTCAAAACGGGGTATCGTATTTTTTCTGATTACCGCATCTCCTGATTCAAAATCGTGTTCTCGGCATCGTGACCACCCAATTTTTTTTATCACCCAATTATACCGACAAGTCTGGCTGGAGGGAGGGAGGGCGATTCTACGCTGCAACCAAATAAAAACTATATTGACAAAAATCTGACAACAATAAGGCAGTATTGTGAGTAAAATAATCTATAGTATTCTTTTGCTTCTGTTTCTTCTTGGGCTATCAAGTCGTCCACCATGTCGCAAAGCTGAAGCACCTTTGGATTGGAGGATAGCGTAGGAGCGTCTCCACAACTTATTTGGTTTCTCGAGAATTGACAGGCGGAAACACTGGCTCTTCATCGATCTCCATTACTTCGGTGTCGATAAAAAAAAAATCTATTGAAGAACCAAAGGAACTACCAGAATGACCTGTCTGCTTCAGATTCTTCTATTTCTTTTGTTGAGATCTCTGCTGCGATCTCTGCCACAGTGAGCTTTCTCTCTAAAATTATAATTCTAAACCAACTCTTGAAAGCAGCTGCCAAAAGAGACCAGTTTCATCGACATTGCACACATCATTTGGAGAGAAATGTGAGATGGCTTCGAGAGAGAATTCCTACTGTCAATTTCTCAGTGCTTCTAAATTGATATCCGCGTCTTCTCGCTAGCTTCCTTTGAAGAAGATAAAATGGCGATGCTTAAACAAAACCAGCCTTCGCTTTCTTTGAATTCCTCAAGCCCATCTGCCTTCTTCTCCAGCTCCGATTTGTTTGGCTCTTCTGTCGGCGGCCTTAATTCAAGCATGTTCCTAATCTGTTTTGTCAGTTCTTTTTCTAATTCGCGTGCTTCCTTCGAAAACAATTATTTTAGAACCAGTAAACACAAACCAATCTTACTAATTAACAAAGGGCCAGAAATCGGAACGTTTTCGCTTTGCATAACTCTGCAACAACGCCGTTGATAGATTTTTCTGCTTCACTGACTGAACTTGAGAGTGCTTTGCTTCTCCTCCTTTATCTACCTATCGCCTTTAAAATATCTACTTTCTTTTAAAGAAGTGTCTAAAATGTCGAGATCTCCAGGTTGAATCGTTTGCTAAGTTCCGTCGGAGATTTGCTTGGAGAAGCATCAATGATTTGCTTTTTACATCTAAAGTTATAGTTTTGCGTTTCTTTGCGTCACGGCCCAGTGGAAGACATAAGTTATTGGGTGAAATCGCAGACCCTAAAGGAATAAAGGAAAATGCACATCTCTATTCTAGTTGTAATAAAATGAAACCCAAAACTATTAGGGTTGATATTGTTTAATATTGGTATTTTTGTAAAAATTTAACTACTTATGCCTCATTAAATCCCAAAATTCTACGACTCTTATGTTGCCCTGTTTCTCCTCTCTATTTTTTTTTAATGTTGCTATATATGTATTGTGAGTATCATCGTGTGCTCACCATAAGAAGACTTACAGAAAGAAAGTTGTTTGCAACCTTACTTAAATAAAATCGAATACAGCTTAGTTGGCGCAGCTCTGTTTTTTAAACATGACCTTGAATATTTCCTACAAAGAGACAAAATGGATGAAGACTAAGGCAGAGACAAAATTTTTAGCAAACTTTCACGTCTAATTATTTGTTCGTGTCATAAGTTCTGCGGTTTTTATTCAAAAGTTCAATTCGCACTACTGTTTTTTATTTTTGCTTTGTTTCTCTTTCTATGCACAATTTGTGGTACATATTCTTTATTAGGCACGGTTTTTGAAAAAAAAATTGAAGAATATTTTTGGTATCCAGAACCTGGATTCCAGATAATGTACAGATAATGCCTTAGAGACATTAATATCAAAATTGAGGAAAAAAATGGTCGGACCCAGCTGTGGATCGAACTTTTTGGGTGATCGTTATAGATAGGTTGGACTGTAGTTGTTACAATCTTTTGAATAAAAAATAAAGAACAATTCTGCGTATAGAACCTTTGAACAAAAACCGCAGGACTTATGAGGCATGTCATAGCTTGTTTCCAAATAAGCCAATGAGCTGGTCACCTTTTTTGTTAAAAGCCTTCCCTTATGAGGACTGATGACATAACTTAATGTTACTAACCATAGTAAAAGTCGATCACTGCTTCTCTTTATCGACTTTTTGTGTTCCATCTCCTGTAATTCATTGCTGCTGGTAATAAACAAGCAATTATCAGTGTTGACAGAATTGTTTACGTGGAGCATTCCAATGTTTACGAGCAAGGATTACCTCTCTGCTTTTTGTCCTCCTCGATTTATTATTTATGTTGATGGATCTCATAACACTGAAAGTGTTTTCTCTCCTGAGAAGTTGTTCCGCAGCCTCTTTAAATCTGGAGGCATTACTAATTATTACATTAGCAAAGTGCATTCACCTCTATCTTTAATACCTGGTTTGAAGTTTGTTTTTAGGCATAAATTTAGAATGACTGCTGTTTTAGAAATTCCACTAGGTCGGTTACCAGCACTGAAGGTGGACAATGTCTATTTGGTGGGACTAACCACTATTTGTAGAGCATTAGCTGCTAGGATAGGTAAAATAAGCCATCTAATTAAAAATTATAGGATTATTTAATTATTCCGCCCGTTCGAGTTTTAATTATTATTCGGTTATTTTGGGATAATTTTTTGAATTTTAATGTGTTTTGATTTGGGTATGGACTTAGAGTGAAAAATTTTGATCGTTCTGTATAACTTCTTCAAACAGCGTTGGATGGCGAAACTTTGCTTGAAAATGGCCAAATAGACATGGTTGGAGAGCTGCTAACAGACTGTTTTGACAAAATTAAGTCATTATATACGGCTGTGGAAAAAACGGTTGGCCAAGCAGACAACACACAGAGTACCTCCTCTGTAGAAGAAGTAAGATTTGCATTCAGAGAAATTATTGCAACCATTATTTTCGATATTTAAGATTGGAAGTAAAAGGCTGGCTCTGGAGTTTTTCTTGGATGACAAAGTGTTTCCTGATGTCCTACCCTTCCTGGAGTCTCTTCTTGCAAAAAGCAAGTATGGAAGGATCGTCGGCAACATAGAGACTTGGGCAGACCACATGCTTGACTACTTCTTGGAAATGCTCAGAAAAGTTGCCAAAGACACAAATAAAATTTGCTCATTTACTAATACTGTCGGTACTAGCCTTCCAGAACTAGACTTTTCTGAGTGGGATGCCTTCCCACACCTTCAAGAACGCATAATAAAATACAACAAAAATAGTCAGCTATAGATATGTTGTATTGTCTGCGCTTAAAAAAACTTATTTCACTAATGACTCAAAAATAAATACAAGCCAACAAAAAGAAAAAACATGTACCCTCCAACACAACAGCGTCTTTCGTTTACGTTTTATACCCGAAATGATTTACTAGTCTGCGAATGTCCATCGAAAACAAGGGCATCATTCACAGGCAGATACTGATGAGTGATCAGCTTGATGACTTCCTGAGAGACAGCGCCACCGATCATTGCACAAATTACGTGAGGTTCGGCGGCACCATAGCGACAGATCTCATTAACAGCTGTTTGAGGAATCAGCTGGCTCGATTGCTTGATAAGATCATCCCTCTGCGCAATAACAAATTAGAATAAGGAAAAAATCGTCAAACCAAATGCAAACCTTTGTTTCTGCAATAAGACAGTCTACCCTTTTTTTGAGATCAGTTGAGTCAATTGTGCAAGGCACCCCATTCGTCCCCGGAAACCTATCTTTCTCCATTTCAAAGCGATCCATCGCTCTGAAATCTAAAAATGTAAAAAAAGAATAAGTTTATGTCCACCAACCTCATCAACACAAACCAAACAAGAGGATCCACTTTTGAAGGAATCTCAGAAACATTAGGTAGCTTACTCAATACACTCTAAACAAATTTAAATCAGTGGAGTTAAAAGTGGCAAAGGTATAACCTCCAACCCAAGCTCATTTTCAGCACTCAGCGAGATGCCATTGTACACCGAAATCTTCGAGACATTTTTGCAAAATTGTTGACATTGGCTCCACGACAGTGAGTAGTTCGAGCCGACCGATTCCATCTCAGGATAAACTTCATCGCCTTGGTCCATATCGAGATCATAAGAAGAAGATCCGCCTTGATTCTCGGAAGATACACTCATTCTGGAACCATCGTTTGTCGAACTTACTGACGGCATCATAACATTTACAGGTGTAGACAAATTTTTAGCCGAAACCTGCATAATCAACTTGCAACGTTCTTCATAAATTTCTTTGGCAATTTCGAAAAGCTCAGCGGCTTCATAACTTGCTTTCTGTCTACAAAGAAACAAATTAAATGCAATTAAGAACCAAACTTGTAGCCTGTAACCTGAAAATTCGTATGAGCTCAGTATAGCGAGCTGAATCACTTGTCATGTCAGGCAACTTCCCAGAAAGCGGAAGATGCTGGTGGCGATTTAAAAACAGCCGAGCAGCCGCAGAGAAGACCCAGAAAGGACGAAGGAATTGGTTGAAGTCTTCAGTTTGTTCTCGCATTACCTTCATATCGGCTTCACCAGACTTCAGATCAGCTAGCACCTTTTGAACCCCTTGAGCCAACTAAATTGGAAAAAACGTCAGTTAGGAAGGAAAATTCAACAAAAATATAACCTCGTTGCGACAAAAAGTCTTAATCAAATTGTTTTTTCCTTCAGTAAAGTTTTCTTCATCCAATGAGCCTTTACTGTCAGGCTTTCGCATACCCATCAAGACTTTTTCAAATTCCTTTCGCCTTTGATAATTGTCAAGAGATAAAACACTAGCTTCTTCACCAGCCGTATCCTTCCATTTCTCCAAAGCCTTGACATAGAGCACGAGATATGGAGTATGAGAGTGCCTTTCATGGTCCATAGCATCTAAATCCATTGATGCGACGAATTTTAAAAGTTCACCGAATGGACGATCCAGCCTGGAAAAAAGGTGAAAGGCTAGTAAAAAATTAGTCTAGAATCTTAAATAAAACACCACAATAAAAAGCGATACCTGAAGTCATGAGCAGGATTTTCCGTGTGAGAATCCCACACTGTGTGTTGCTTGTAAGAAAGTCTGAGATAGCCAAACATGCCACAGATCCTTGTATGAATGTAGTAGATATACTTGTCAAAGAGGAAATCACCCAATTTCTCAGCTCGTTTCTCTGTTAAGTTCGTGCTCACAACCAAAGAAAAATTAAGCAAATTGTCGAGAGCAAACTTGTCAAAGTTAACCAAGCTGCAGTCACCTCGAACGGAAGGATTGAGTTCCTAAAAATTTTACTAGCATTTACACTCTACCATATAATCAAGTCTCGTTAACCCGTAACCTCAAGTAGTTCGACCCACCTCTGTGTCTGACCATTTTTTACCTCAATTTTCTGGCAAATTCAATATCCCTACAATTTTCGCATTATGGAGATGAACATCAAAATTGGCAAAAGATGTCGAAAATTGAGGTGAAAAAATGGCCAAACCCAGAGGTGGGTCGAACTATTTGAAATGACGAATTAACGAAATTTAACTGTACAGGTTACAAAGAAATCACCAGCAAATTCTTGACAACAACTTCTGCACGTGGCTTACCAACATCACTTTCTGTCACGAAGAAGTTTTGACCCTGTAAAAACAAAATACAAGTTTTTTATTATGGAGGAGTTTTTGTCAAATTTTCAATGCAGTTTTTGCTGCTATTGGAAAGGAACTGTAGGGTGCATTTTGCCGTGAAATCCTTTCATACAAATATTTTTTTTATTGATGCTACCGAGAATCGAGTGGCGCGATTACAACTACTTGCGGCAAATATTAAGATCAGAAATGCACAAACCAAATCTGTCTGACCAATAATAGCATCGTCAACAATATGAAAGCTTCCAAAACCAGCAAGAGCTAGATTCTTCAAGATTTCGGTGCAAAGAGCTGATGATCCAAAAACACAAATGCTAGCTTCCTTGATTGAACTTTGACCTTCTTCTCCCCACAAACGAATTTGACGATCATAGCGCAAACTGTCCTGCTGAAGCTGCGACATCATCTAAAAATTTAATCACAAATATCTACTTAAACGGGTTTCGTAAACAGGAATAGTACTTTTTCTATTGAAATTAGTGTTGGAGATTGAGGGTGCGGGCAGGATTGCGGGGCGGGATTTCGACCTATTTGCGGGATCCCGTAATTCCGCACGTGGTTAATGCGGGAATTCCGTGGGATTGCAGGATTTTTTGTGAAAATTCTGTATAAGAATAAGGAACCAAATTTTTAATATGAAAACAGCAATTAATAGCCTAATTTTTCCACACTAGAGTTGGCCTCCCGCATGTCTCCCTGCCGCACATCCCGTCGCCCAAAATTTTTCTCCCGATTTTCATATCATATTTCATTTTGAAAAAATTATCATGTTTCAATTAAAATTTGAACATTTTATGTTGGCAAAATGTTTCAATTGGTAAAATGTTCAATAATTTACATTGGAGCAATTTCAAAGAAGATTTATGAGTTCTTTCCGTGAAAGAACGTTTCGAGTTAGACCACAAATACTAGTATACGACCTGTTTATTTTGGCATAGGTGTGTTTCAAGGAAAAGGGTAAAATTGGGCCACGGTAAATTGACCTACAGGTAAATTGCCCTACGGTAGATTCTCCCACAACATGGTTTAGTGTTTGTACTGAAAGGAATGTTTATAAGTCTCTCCATTCACCAACCAAACCAAGTGGATGTACACTTTAGCTAATATAAAGCTCATGCGGCGCTCCGCACCTCCATTGTATATTGTGTATAAATCACTTTTCAATACCTTTTCAAAATGCATCGTGATCTCAATATTTATTGTTTACTTTTCTTTCAAGTCTACTTTTCTTTCAATAATTTGTAAGTTTAAATCGCTGCTGCTCTTATTTCTCTCCGATAGAGATGTCCTATGAGAAGGATGTTTAACTTCAACTGCTAGAATTTGGCCACCACCCCCTAAGGAGTGTCGCTGTTTTGCCGATGTAAGCATAACAGAATTAGTCGTCGTGACTGATTTCGCTCTCTGTTTCCCAGCATTGTGCATAGACCAATTTGTAGAGTTAGGCCTCATCTGAAAAAAAAATTAAACTTTGCTACTTTTGATAGTCAATAATATAATGGCACCTGGGTGCGGTGCACAGGTGCCATTATGTCGAGAATTGACTGTAATTAGAACTTTTACTGTCCTACCATTCGATCACTGCCAATTGGAACACCAATTTGTGCTGGGATAACAAAAGCGACACTGATTCGATTACGCATCAATATTTCCTGTTTCTTGAGTTGCAGCTTCTGCTTTGAAAGACCCGTTTCAGTATATATCGGCCTTTAAAGAGTAATTGATAGAGACCGAATTTGTAGGCCAAAAAGTTCGATCCACAGCTGGGTCCGACAATTTTTTTACCTTAGAGAGATCAACATCAAAATAGGCAAAATATGTCAAAAATTGAGGTAAAAAAATTGTCGGACCCAGCTGTGAATCGAACTTTTTGGCATACAAATCCGGTCTCTAGTAATTGACAATTCCAATAAAAAGCAGCCCAATTTACTCACTTAAACCACCAAGGAAAAAAGTAGTCTCGTAGGATCCAGAGATTAAAGGCAAACCAGGAAGCAAGGCACAAAAGCCCGAAGGCATAATAAAGCTCAAGACGATATTCAGCGAGTTGGAAAAGAAGCTTCACCTTAATCACATCGATAGTTTTATTTAGATGCTCTATCAGACAAAAAAATTACCTTGGCGATTCTTTGATGTAATTATCGAGGATAGTTTGAATTTTCTACATAAATAGAAAAAGCCAAGACAAGCTCTGAGATATTATACTCAAATTGTTTTCCCCGCCAAATTATTTTTTTATCCGGTGTTGGCGATTTAAGTCATTGAGACAAATTAAGTTCTAAAATAATTTATTTACATCATGACAATTCAGAAACATATCAAATCAATAAGCTGCGTCTTATTGCAAAATATATTATTTAAGAAATTGCGGTGCATCGCAACAGTAATAATTGTGGAGTCAACTGAACAGACACCTTAGAAAGAGGAGCTATATGCCGGAGAAAAAATCATTAAAAATTGTTGAGAGATACTAATTCTAATAATTTGAGAGATTAAAAGTACACTTTGACATAGTAAAAACAACGGTGGAAGTGGATAAGCATTACTGCTAACTTTTGAAACAAAATGTTTCTTTCGGGGCTAACACTAAAATCTAAAAAGAAAAGATGATGGGAAAGAACGAAAGATAATTTAGTTTCCTTCTTCTTGGAAGACGTAAAATAAAGAGGGCTTTTAAACGCTTCAGCAAAAAAGGCTGTACTTGTATTACTCAGACCCTTTCAAGGTTGTTTTAGTTAGTTAGAGAGAAGGGCATGAGAAAATGAGCCGCTAAAACAATTTCAAGAAGCAACTGTCTAGAAGCAAACGGTGACGTTTTAGAAAGAATAAGACGTTGATATCGACCGGCAAGACAAATATTTCCAGGCAACCAAAATTTTAAAAGAAATTCAACATGCAAAGTGAATAACAACCTTATTTAGTTATTTACACGAAATATCTTACCCACCCACTAACACTTGTTTTTGAAAGCATAAGTAGGGTAAGAGCACAGAGATAAGAGTAGCCACAAATTGAATCAAATTCGAAACACGCCTGCGCCCCAACTAATAATCCAGTGTCGAAAAAATGCTCGAACAGAGAAATAAAGATAAATACATTTTAAACTTACAACTTTCGAGAGAATGCGTCCGGAAAGATAGGACAGTATATTCGAGGACAATAAGTAATTGTGACACAGTCGCGGTCAAAATCTCATCCACACCAAATAACCAAACACAGATATTACTTTATTCGTACTTTTTCAGCGGAGCGAAACATGGTATGATTTACGGACCTTCGTGGACTTTTTCTCCCCTTACTTAGAATGAAAAAATTCAACGCAACCATCGTCCAACGAAACAGCAAAAACTTTGTAGTACTGGAACAA
The DNA here is from genome assembly GCA_000981365.1 of Subanguina moxae. NCBI lineage: Eukaryota > Metazoa > Nematoda > Chromadorea > Rhabditida > Anguinidae > Subanguina > Subanguina moxae. Next base: position 18,649 of record BBSZ01014501.1, read on the forward strand.
AAGCAATTTCATTCAAAGACGTCGTGAAAAAATGATCTTAACCTGAATCAGCTTGTCCAACGAAAAGAAACTGAAATTCATAGTGCAAGAACTGAAAAGATTGAAATATTTATGAACCTCGGTTGCTTTGGAGTTGGTTCACCCATGTCTACACTCCACATCTTTTCCCCACTTTTGGTGCTGAAATATCTGACCCTGTAGTGTGTGACTTTGTAATCACTAGCTCGATAGGCGATAGTCAACGGCTCACTGAGAGGCACATCATCTAATGATCGGATAGCTGCAGGACGAAGGTAATACAGCAAAAACTGGGTGGGCATGAGCATCTGTTCGATTTCCTGAAAAGATGAATTTTATTGTTGTTTTATACCCGCTCCTTAGAATCTACAAACTTGAGAAGTTCTCGCACCAGCAAACGTCCCTGTAAGATTTTCTGGGATAGGCATCGAATTTCTGAATTGAGTGACGCTCTCGTTGTCCAATCTAACACTGCTATCGTTGGCTCTAATAGTGGCAATGCTTTCACTGGAACGGGCTTCTTGGAACACTTCAGGACGCATTTCCAGGCGCACTTCTCGACAAATCTTCTCTGACTCATTTTTATTATACTTATGACGACAGCTACGGCTGCGACGGACCGGATTGCAACAGCATTTTCCGCATGCGCAGAGACATTTCTCATGATGTCGGCGCTTTTCATTGTCTACTGAATTTCCACATTCTTGCGATTGCACAGATTTTTCGTCCCAGTCATTCTCTTCTTGGCGGCTTTCCCTTCTTTGCTTGCTACTTTTTTTAGGTTTCTTCTTCCGAGAATGGCACCTGGAAGCTTCTTTGTTCTTCAAGTAATTGGTCAGTGAAAAGCGTCCTTTCTTCGGATATTCCGGATAAATAACCTAAAGTAGAAACTATGTTTTGTTAACCAGTTATTAGTTAATACAAACAAACAACCTTGAGATCCTTATTTACCAAATTTCCATTCTCATCTTCTTCGACACGATATGTTGGCGGCGATACGCTGTATCCAATCTTAAAGTCAGCGGTTAATAACTTTTTTACAACATTCTGAAATGGTATGGTGCCGACCGCTTTGCTTCTGTTGCGCAAGTAGTGAGCTAGAGAGTATCGACCTTTGGCTGGACGCACAGGAAACTTTACCTAAAATGATACAGTTCCAACACACATAAACAAGAACAACTACAAACAAGAAGTTAACCTTAAGAACTTTGTTGACCAAATTTCCACTTTCATTTTGTTCCACTGTGTAGGTAGGTGGTGAAAGATCCTCACTCAACTAAATTGAAAATAAATTGGTTGTCATAAAAAAAAGCTAATAAACCTGTTGGATTTCTCCAAGGTCACTTTGTTCTTTCTTAGGCATTTCGAGTGTAAACCAAGCCAACAATTAGACACAAATTTAGAACCAAGTGATGGAGAGTGCAAAAACGAAAGCACCTTTTCTTCACACCAAAAATCAACAGAAATGATTCGCTTTTTGAAAAATTGACCCTCCCGAAAAATATTGGGTTGAGCAATAAGTTTTTGCGGCTTTTGTATGATTGCTTGTCTCACTACGCTTGCCTGGCAACATTGCAAAGCATACTATAGCACTTGAAAGCGCTCGACCTCATCCATCACAATGTTATCTTCCTTTTTTTGTTATCACTAATTTTACCCGATTTTTTGGACTTTGAAATGGCTAGCTCCGTTGAGCGAAAACAGCACTTTTGATCAGTGTTGGCAATTTAAATCTCTGAACCCGAACTAATTTGGCGGGGATAAACCCTAAACCTGAATCTAAGTCAAAAAATAGAAACCGAGGATGCTCGCTTTGTTGTAGAATATGAACCCCTCAAAGTTAAGGAGGCCGTTTATTAGAGGGTGCCCGATTCATAGATGATAGCTATGATGTACAGCCAAGTCTGTCATTAACATGATCTCCAATTAACATAAATCTTCCATAAACATAACTCTGGAGCCGCTCTCTGGGTGTTGTGTTGATAAGAGGACAATCTGAGCCAAGGTCCTTTAGTATCTCAAATCGAAGTTTGATGGCGAATTTCAGGAGCTGTTTTTTTCTAGAGTGTCTATTGCCATGTGTAACTATATGCTATTCAAACACTTTTACAAGAGCAGCATTCCTTTTCTGCTAAAAAAAGGACCCATATAGGTCTCGGAGCACGATACTTCTTTTTAACATCTTTACTTTCATATTGACTGCAAACAAATTTTATGGATTAGCGAGAAGAGGATATTTGCGTTGTGTAAGAGAGAGGTCATCCCACCTATTAATTCGAGTAATGCAAAAAAAGGAACTAAGAAGTTAGTCGTGTCCTATTTGTTTTTATTTGCTTGTAAACTCACACTATCTTCTCAATTTTTCAAAAAATGTGGCTCTTTTTAATTCTTCTTTCCCAACTTCAGCACTCTTCTGCCGAACTGGCTGCCTTTGGAGGAGGCGCTCCCTGTCGACCTACCATAGTCTCATCAGCCCAATACAGATCCTTTATTATGCCCAAAATATTTGGTGGGGAGCTAAATGAAGCGGACCTGCCAGTCGAAAATACATTCCCTGCATGTCTTAACCGTCCAAACAGGTTTTCTAATCGACCAACAACCAGTAGTCATTTTCACCGGATCTCCAACTACTACTACAACCAACACCAAAAACCCGTTTCATCTGTCTCGCCCTACCACCCCCGCCACCATTCCATGACCTATCCAGCTCAAGCTACATTGCAGCCTAGCCAGCAATATACAGCTAGCTATAATGCTCAATATTGGAACACTACTACATCCAATCCACCAGTTGTGGGTGAGACCCAGACATCTCACTACTATCACCGATACACCCACAATCAATTGAATCAGCAGAACGGTGTCAACATTCCTTCTTACTTGGAAGCTATTCCTTTGCCTAGATTCCAACCAGCCAGTTTAGGTTCTGTGCCTAGTCAAGTAGTTCAAAGAAGATCTAATAATGTGGTGAGCAAAGATGAACCAGAGTGTTGTCTATTTTCTCCCCTTGCCTCATTTTTGTCAATGGAACAGCAGGTGAATTTAGTTGTGGTTGTTGAAAAAAATGTATATGCATGTGTGTTTTGAAGGAAATCTTGCACGAGTTGATTGTTGAAGCGAGAAATAGTGGAGCAGCAGAGTCCAAAGTTAGCCAATTAATGGACAAATATGTGAGAGAGGTTCTGCCGCCGAAGAAATATCTTGAATTTCAGCAAGCCAACGAAAAGTTTAACAGAGAAAGAGAGGAGAGAATGCACCGAGGCAAACGTTCAACTATAAACCTCATTTCAGGTCAAAAAAGTGTGCCGGAGAGAATTAGAATTCATAATAGTCAGCGAGACTTGCATGACTTTCTCAACCAGCCAATAACTATACGAAAACTGAAAGAATTAAAGAAACTTGATTAACAACTTTTGCTTTTTGGCTAATAAACATCTTGAATAAATAACATACAATAACGGTACGATACCCCCAGTCATTACTATTAAAAATTTTTACGTAAAATACGTCGTTTCAGATTTTACTGGCAACAACTGCAAAGAGTTACTTGCACACTCACGAATGGACAAAGAATGCACATAGAGTTATTAGTATTTATGGATCAGCCTTCTTTTTCATTGCATTCAACTCACATATATCGGAACGTTGGTGGTGGTGAGCTTATCCGCGGCAGGATTAGCTTTGTACACGGCCTGAGCATCCTTCACGTCGTCTGCAACCTAAATTGGGAGAAATGAGTAAAAGGTAAAAGCGAAAGGACTTATGATACCAACCTCAGTGTGAACAATTGCCAACTTATCTGGCTTAACAGTCCCTTTGTCACGAGAGACCTCCACTGTGAACTTGGCGTCCTTTTCGATGAGCGTGAAGACCGGATTGATTCGAAACAAATCATTGTCCGAGCACTTAACCTGAAAACAAGTAACGCAGAACTATGTGTATTTTGGATCCCGAAAAATACCTTTATAGCAACACGAACACCAGTACTGTTTGTGAGATTGAGCTTGACAAGTCCACCGGCAGAAGTAAATCGAAGCTCCTTCGGATCAATGCTGAGTTCTAAAAGCACACATTAATAGTACGTTGCAAAGACGAAAACATTCACTAACCCTTCGGAAGAGCGGCAGGAATGACAGTCATTTGGGTCTTCTGAACTTCCATTTTGCTGCCCTCTTTTGGTTCATCATTGTCGTCTTTCTTTTCGGCATCTTTTTTGCTGCTTTCCTTCTTGGAGCCGTCGTTCTTGTCATCTTCTTTATTGTCATCTTTTTTTGCCGACTTTTTTTCTGCGTCAAGAAGATTGCTGGCTTCCTTAGGGTCATCCAACTTTTTGTCCTCCTTGGCGTCAGCCTTTATTTCGCTTTGCTTGCTGGCCTCCTTCTTGGACTTGTCCTTATTATCGTCTTTCTTGGCACTAAGCTCCTTCGCGTCCTTTTTCTCACTAGCTTCCTTCTTGTCGTCATCTTTCTTCTCAGTTTCCTTCTTGCTTCCTTCTTTCACAGACTTTTCCTTTTTCTCACTCTTTTTGCTGGGTTCCTTGACTTCTGAGGTTCAATCAAGTGAAATATTTCATCACAATAACCATACCACGGTAAACAAACCTTTCTTTGACTTGGACAGTTTCGATTTCTCCTTGCTCGACTTCTTGACTTCAGCTTTGTTCGGCTCATCATTCTTTTCAGACTTTGGCTTAGCGGCATCTTTAGAAGTATCTAAAGTCGCTAAATCAACGCACTTATATCAATAGCGGTGCAACATCAACCGACCTGCAGGTAAGACATCAGCTGAACCCTTCACAGGTGCATTCGGCTTCGCATTCTTTCCACGTTTACACATCAGCAGAAAAGCAGCGCAGGATAAAACAGCACAGAAAGTGGATAGTTGGGAGCCGTCCGGAACAAGGAGCACAACCATTGAAAGCAACATTTTACAGCAGCAGATTTCAATTTGACACAGAAAGTTGAGAAAACGCAGAGAAACAACCAGCGCTTGGCGATGCAGAAACAGCAAATAAAGATGCACATCGCAAAAAACTTAAATAGTCATACTAAAATAACCAAGCGTAAAAGGCGCTAATTTAAAAGTATATGTTTAAGAGATGAATACATGGACATCAATTCCATTCTGCTTTCTTTCCCTGTCAATTGTCTTCTCTTGTTCTCGATAAAAATGGTGTCGCAAAAAACGAATGTTGCTGAAAATGATACAAATGGTTTTTTTGTTTTTAGTTCATGGTAGAAGTAAGTCAAAAATTTTTCCTAGGAATAACTGCCCGTCGTTGTGACTCGGAATACGCTGACAAGTCCTTGCAACACGGCCTTGTTTCTTCGTCCTTCTACTCAAGATCTGGCCGAGGCAATCAACAAGAGGATAAGAAATTAGATAGCTCAAGTAAGTGCTGGGTCTCTATCATTTTCCAATTGTGTTTTTTCTCAGATCTCCATTCGTCTCTTTCGGAGTACGTGGAAAAGTCACTTGCTCATCAATCTCGTGCTAATACTCATGTTACTTCTGTAGGAGAGGAAAAAGAAGTGAGTCTCTTAGTTTGTTTAGTTTTTTTTTGAGATATTTTTAAAGCATGATTCCATTGGCGATGGTCAAACAAAACTTTTGCTGAATGATCTCAAACAATTCTTGGCCAATGAATTCGAGAAACTCAAGCAACAATGCCATGAGGTATCTGAAGAGCAAAGTTTTTTCATCTATGTTTTCCTCTAAATTATTATTTTTCTAGGATCACCTACTTCTGATGCATCAGTTTAAAGACCAACCAGAGGAGGTCGACGTGGTAACTGCTATTGAACCGACCGCCGAGGAGTTGTTGCTTGTCGAAAGTATTGTACGTAAGATTGAGGGGCGATCTGCTGAAGAAAAGAACCGTCTAAAGTAGTGACACTGATGAAAAAACACAATCTTCTTAGCTAATCTGTCTGTTTGTCAGATGTGTGTTGTAATATGCGTCAGTGAAATGTAGAAAAGTCGAAAAATTTCCTATTTCTTTTACTGTACTACAACTCTACATAAGTTGCTTAAATTATCGTTCTGTGGTACTGCGTGGAAATACTTCTCTTTCGTCCGCCAAAATTGAGCTTTAAACTTTATTTCGTAAACTAATACTGTCCTAAAACGACTTTTTTTGGAAAACAATTCATATTTTTAGAAATAGTCAACGGCTCGATCAGTAAGCAAAAAACTGCGTATATAAGTTTCGGAAATTTAGTAATTTTCCGGCAACGTCGTTGAAAAAGTAAAGGCAACTTTGAGAATCAGAAATTATTTTAAATTTTTGCTAAATGTCTATGTAACGAAAATTTTTCATCTTAAGTTAAACCATGCCTAACCTTTGATCTATCGTCCTATTTAAAAACGTTTATATTTTAGATGAGCTCACTAAGCACAGAGGACGAGGGCACTACGAGTCATAACACAAGAAGAGAAGACACAATAATATTCTCTTCGCCACAATCAATCATCGGAGTCACTAGATACCTGGACGAAGAATGGTATCTGGTTGCATACAATACTATAATAGGCAGCGAAGGAAAATCAATAGCAGAACTGGTCAAAGCAAAACAGCTAGCGGAGAAGCATCCAGACTTAATAGTTGATTATTTGTTTAACCGGACTCTGTAATGAAAAAATATGTAAGTGCTAGGAACAATAAAATTTTTATTCACTCTCAGCACAACAACAAAATATACAAATGGTATTTTCAGATGTCACACCCTTCCCTGTTCTTCTTTCGAAGATCCAACTGCCGAACACAAAACTGAGCCTCAGGAAGAGAAAATCCTAAAAAAAACACTTTTCCACATATATCTGCTGAGTTTATTACCAAATTGAATTTTTCTGTTCATTTCACCAGCTTCTGATGAAAGATTGAAGATGCGAGAACTAAAATGACTTACAAATTTAAGTACCTTATTGAATATTTGAATAAGTCGTCACGAAAAACGAATATGCCTCACGCAATAAAAGTATTTGTGTGCACAAACTCGTGAAATGGAGTGCAAACCAAAAAAACCACCTAGCCATTTCCAAAAGCAAACGAAATAGCGCAGAAGAAGATAGCGGCTCCAGACCACAGCCAAAACACACTTGTTTGTATTCGTCGAGAAGCCGATAGAAAACGGCCTCCTCGAGCGCAGACTTATGCAAGTCTCGTGTCATTGCTCGAAAAAGCGCCTCCTCGTGCTGAGACATTCCTAAGCACATTTCCACCCGAATTGAAGAAGTAGACTCCTGAATAGCCTGATTGACCTGAAAATAGTTAGAAGAATTGAAAAATAACTAAAAATTACAAACAGATATAATTGGTATCAATTTCAGTCGTTCAAAAACCTACATGTGAAAACATTAATTCAAGCTCTTTGCCATTATCATCCTTCCCAAATTCCTCCAATGCGATTTCAATAGATCGGCGGACCAATTCTAATGCTTTGCGCAAATCTCCTGACAGTGAAGCAATCTGGAAATTTCAAATTATTTCAGACACAAACCCGAGCCAAAATACACCTTTCTCGCAGCGTATTCTACTGCCGCTTTTCCAATGGCCGGGCAATTTGAAATTCTGTACTGAATTATTTCGGTGATTTGATTGTGATCGTATGGCTGGAAGCAAAGACGATTCGAACCCTAAAACCAAGAATGTTTGCGATCGCTAGAATTTCAAAGAAACGCATACTAATCTACTGGCAACACGCTGTGAAAGTGTCCTTTCCGGCAGATCCAATGTGTTTGAAATGGCTATGATGTTGACCCTCGACTCAGGCAAAGCAGCCCAATTGAAGACGGAGTAGACCACCTCTTGCTTCTTTGTCAATAACATGTCCAACTGAAAAAAAAACCTATTTAATGCTTTCTAAGTATATAATTAGTGAAAAAGTACCTCATCAATAAGCAAAATCACTGGCTTCTTTCGCACAAATGAAAACATTTGGTTGAGTTTCTGCTGTGCATTTCTAAACAAAGATGTTTCAATCCACACAAATTATCATTAAACAAAATCAAACCCCGGGGTAATGTTTTTTTTTATGTTGGTCAACTCTTTGTAGACGATACAAAATAACTTTTTAGGATCACTTAGCTCAAGCCCATTAATGTTGAGAAAAGTGAACTTCTTGCCTTGCTTGTTCAAGGTATCCACAACCTAAGCAACTTCATTTGAAATGCGATATACAAAACACATGACCAGCCTTGAGTACACATGCAGTTTTCCCTGTCCCTGGGACTCCAC
>BBSZ01014505.1:0-11847 GCA_000981365.1 Subanguina moxae
TCCTTATGTGCTCTATCTATCCGAGAGAGCGTTTATTGTTCAACCCCAACAAATTTCCAGTCTAATTTCGTATTTTTTGTAAACACTAGCGTTGGGAGTGTTTATTAGTTGAGGACATTTAATACAGGAAATAGTTGACATATATTAAGTTGTAAACTAACCGACTAGGCTGTTATTTTAAACTTGAAAAATTTATTTTGGATTCCATGTCAAAAAATTGCGTGAAACACATGGACTATGCCCAGCACTCTGCTTCATGTCTTTTCACCGCGAAATTAAAATGTCACAAACAAGTCAAACGTCTGCACACCTTCTTTAAGATTTCTTTTTTAAGATTTTTTTCTTTAAGATTTCATTATTATACTCTAAAGCTGCAGCTACAATGAAAAGGCTCTAACATAAGCCTTAGAATTACCGCAACCCCTCTCCTTCCTATAATGAACGCAATTAAACGAAATACGGTGTTAGACTTAGACCATCCAAGTCTAGGGTTTTTTTTTGTTTGTCAAATGAGGTTTTATTGTTTTCTCGAGTATAAGTGACAATTTTCCAATCTTTACTAAAAGACAGAGATCTGAGACTTCAGTCTGGCAAAAACCTCTGACCAAGACTCAGACGCTACTCAGTGTAGTCTAAAGTTTAGACTACACTGAGTAGAGTTTAGACTCTAAACTGTAAATTTAGGGATAGAAGGAGGTAATGTCTATCTTAAAGCATTCTAACAAATATTTGCTAGCCTTATTCATAAGTCATGTATTTTTTGTGATACTTATTCAAGGTGAGAATCTTTTCATACTCACTAACTCTCCTCTCTTTACTGACTATTCAATTTCAATTTTAGAGATAGAAGGAGGTAATGTCTCTTTTAAAGCATCAGCTGCTCCATCAGGACAAACAAATGAGCCAGGCAGTAGTTCTCAATCTACAGGTGCCAAAGAAATTGAGGAAATGTACGAAAGCCATATAAAGAACCGAGCTAATAATGGCCGATTGCAAAGAGCAGTGATTGTTGGAGGAGGTGTTAATGGACTCCTTGCTGCTTTCCATCTATTCCGTTCGGGCATACGAGTTGTTTTGGTCAATGACCGAAAAGAAGAAGAAAATATTCGCAACCACAGTGTTGCAATAGGCGAAAAAAACATTCCGATGTTCAACACTTTCCTAGGCACTGCTTTTAAACAGGTTTTAGAGCAAAATAATTTGCCTGGCATAAATGTAGAAAGATATGGAAAAATAAACTTAAAATTCTTGGAGAATGCTTTAAAAGAAAGACTGGACTCTCTAGCCAAATATGTGAATAATCAAGAGAAAAAAAAGAAAAAGAGAAAAAAAGAGAAGCATTCACTAAAGCTGATCTACGAACATTCAGTAGAGAGGATTCAATTCCCTACAGCAAAGAATCTTGGATATTCTGCTGTCCTAAAGCCTATTGCATCTGGTCAAGAAACTTTTGTACCTTTTGACATACTGGTGTGTGCTGGAGGTACCAATGACAAGATTCGCGACACTTATTTGGGCATTCCTAAACAGCTTACTAATCCTCAGAAATATGGAATGGCAGTGTTACTAAAGGGAGACAAATACAAGAATGAACCTCTTAGGGATATTAACCAAAAATTTATAACTGAAGTAAATAAACCTCTATCTGAAGCCATGTTTGAAGACTTTTTTAATAAAAGTAAATTTCTAGACCATATTCATGAGAGCCATTCAGTACTGGGCAAAGAAGATGAGAAGTATGTATTACGTAATTATATTCGTAAGGAGGTGTCTTTTATAAAAAAAATGGTTTTCGTCGGTGAAACCGCATCTACCTTTTGTATTCATTATGCTATTACACCTTTCTTATCACAAAATTTTGATGATCTTGAAAAAGAAAAGAGAGAAAATAACGAAAAAGCAGGAGAATATGATGATATCAAATTGAAAATATTAAAAACACTACTTGCAGCCATAGCTCATTTTTGTATCAACGATAATAAAGATAAATCCGACTGGATTGAAATCAACATGGAAAAGGATCCAAAAGAAGGGATGCTCAATTTTGATCCATATCCTGAAAACACAGGCACATTTGACTTTGCCCAACAAACACTAGACAAGGTGGCTGTGCAATACACTGTGCTGGGTCGGTCAGCCATAGTGCTGGCTGTGGGTGACTCTGCTGTTAATTCACCTTTCCGAACTAGCGCTCGTTTAGAATTTGGACGGGAAGGCATTGAGCAAGCAACAGACCTGATTAAGCAGTACAATGCTAGCCCTGATATAAAACTATCTGAATCAGTCAATACATTAAATTCAAATATTGAAGAAAACAAAAAAAAGGTACTTATGTACAATAAAAAATGTTTACTATATCGCGAAAAATCACTAGAAGACATAAAAATAACAGCACAGAAAAGAATGCAACTGGCAGTCAAGGATATGATTAACCAAAATAATACCCAAACTAATTACGGATTTCAAATAATTGGAGAGAGCCAAGATGATTTAAGCACTTTTAAGTTAGTAGTAGCTGATGAAAAAGGTGCTAAAAATGAATACTGTGCAAAGGTGACTGATGAGGGACATATTCAAGTTGAAGACAAGAACTTTGCTACCCTAGTACAAGCAGCCATGCGGTTGAAGGAAGAACATCGGAAAAAAAAGAATGCAGATACTTCAAAATTAAAAAAAAAACATCAAAAGAAGAAACCAAATACTTTGTAGTTTCTAAACCAGTGTCACACCCAAGTCCGCATTTATTCTTGCTTCTCTGTATTTTCACAAACTATTAGATGCTTGTATAGCTCAGTTTTGCCACTTCCATGGCTTGTCTCTTTTCAGTCCTATTGTTTGCAGTGCTGCTTTAAGGTGGTAGAGCCAATATTGAGTCGCTATATAAGTGTTATTGGTGATTTTGCTTGTTTGCATAAAATTAATGTCTCTATCCTGTTTCTTCTCTTTAAACAGGCATTGTTTCTCTATATTCTTCTTCTGGTCCTTTATGTTCTTCAGTTTTTACCTTTTTGTTCTGGTTCTAAGGGTTGGGTGATGTAGAAGAGTTCATTACTAAAGACTTTGTCACAAAAACTGTAAAAGGGTTCTATTTTTAACAAATTGTTGAATAAAAGTTAGTTAGTCATGTTTGTGTTGTTTACATTCCACCTAAAGAGACAAAGCTTACAAGTTGGTTATATTCACTGTCAAGTGTCACAGGCAAGCATAGGAGAGCAAAGCTTATACTTGGTGCCTCTTTTTAACCAAATTATTAATTGCTAGGCTAAAGATAATAAGTTTAGGTAGAAAAACTCTAAAAAAGGTTTTCAAAGCTTGCCAAAGCCTAGTGGACATCCACTTGGTGTGAAATTCGTTCATACTTTTTGACTCTGCCGTTAATTCACATCTGCAATCTGGCATTAGTTTAGAACTTGGACGAATAGACATTCATCAAGCAGCAGACCTGATTAAGAAGTACAATGACAATTGATAAATGATTCTCAGTCATACAAAAGATCATCCAATCTGGTCAATAAATTAACCAAAACTTTTAAATCACCTATAACATCACCTGCTGCTTTATTTTAAGAATAGCTATTGACAGTCCATAGAGCCCAATGCCTCTTGGTACGTGGAATCAAATGCCTGTTTACAAGAGGTTGGGAGAGGCAAGCAGAGGCAGAGACAAGAAAATTTTTTGAGAGTGAGACCCTATTTCTACCTTTTACGTATTTAGCAGCAGCAGCACACGTAATGCGAAGCCATTGCCGTTGTTGCTCTCCGCTCTCCATATAAACCCAAGATTTAGGTTGAAAAAATTAAACTAAAATTAAAATAAATATGGTATTGGACTTAGACCACCTAAGTCTAGGGTTTTTTTTCTTTGTCAAATGAGGTTTTATTGTTTTCTCGAATATACGTGACAATTTTCCCATCTTTACCGAAAAATAGGGATCTGAGTCTTGAGTTTGGCAAGAACCTAGATTAAGACTCAGACGCCACTCAGTATAACCCAGTCTAAATTGTGAATTTAGGGATAGAAGGAGGTAATGTCTATCTTAAAGCATTCTAACAAATATTTGCTAGCCTTATTCATAAGTCATGTATTTTTTGTGATAATTATCCAAGGTGAGTATCTTTTCATACTCACTAACTCTCCTCTTTATATTGCTCATTGACTTTTAGCTACTCCAAGAGGACAAACAAGTAAACAAAGCAGTATTCCTCATTTGACAGATACTTTAAGCAATATACATCCGCACGAATGGCAACAAATTTCCAACTGTGACATTAACAAAATTGTTTCGAGCGACGATGAATTTGAGGAAATGTATGAATGCCATAAAAAGAACCGAGCTAATAATAGCCGATTGCAAAGAGCAGTGATTGTTGGAGGAGGTGTTAATGGACTCTGTGCTGCTTTCCAACTATTCCTCTCAGGCATACAAGTTGTTTTGGTCAATGGCCAAAAAGAAGTATATACTCGCAATTACATTATTGGAGTAGGCAAAAATTACATTTTGATGCTCAAGACTTTCCTAGGCACTGCTTTTAAACAAGTCTATGAGCAAAATGATTCGCCTGGTATAAGTGAAGAAAGATATGGAAAAATAAAATTAAAATTCTTGGAGAATGCTTTAAAAGAAAGACTGGACTCTCTAGCCAAATATGTGAATAATCAAGAGGAGGAAAGAGATAATGAAAAGGGAAAAAAAGAAAAAAGGAGAAAAAAGGAAAAAATGAGAAAAAAAGAAGAGAATTTAAAAGAAAAGTATTTACTAAGGGTGATCTATGAGTATTCAGTAGAAAAGATTCAATTCCCTACAGCAAAGAATCTTGAATATTCTGCTGTTCTAAAGTATAATAACTATTCTATCACAACTTCACTACATTTTGACATACTGGTGTGTGCTGGAGGTACCAATGACAAGATTCGCGACACTTATTTGGGCATTCCTAAAGAGCTTACTAAGCCTCAAAAATTTGGAATGGCACTGTTACTAAAAGGAGACACATACAAAAATGAACGTTTAAAAAGCGATAGTAAAAAAAAACCTATATTTGAAACTAAAGCTATGCTTATAGAGTTTTTAAATAAACATAAAATTCGAGACTATATTCATGATAGCCATTCGTTACTGGGCAAAGAAAATGAGATATGTGTGCAAAGTTGTGATAATATTCTTAAGGAGGTGTCCTCTACGAAACTAATGTATTCCTTCAGCGAGACTGAATCTACTTTTTGTATTTATCATGTCTTAACACCTTTATTATCACTACATTTTGAGGATATTGAAAAAGCAAAGAGAGAAAATAACGAAAAAGGAGGAAAATATGAGAATATTAAATTGAAAATAGTAAAAACATTACTTGCAGCCGTAGCTCATATGTATATTAACGCTGTTAGATATAAATCCGAGTGGGTAGAAATCAACATGGAAAAGGATCCAAAAGAAGGGATGCTCAATTTTGATCTAAATCCTGTAGACACAAACACATTCGACTTCGTCCAACAAGCACTAGACAATATGGCTGTCCAATACACTGTGCTAGGGCGTTCAGCTATAGTGCTGGCTGTGGGTGACTCTGCTGTTAATCAATATTCCTATTCTAACATTGGTTTAGAATTTGGACAAAAAGGCATTCAGCAAGCAGCGTACCTGATTAAGGAGTACAATGCTGGTCCTGATAAAGAAGCATCCCAAATAGTGAATTTATACAATTTATTTTTTAACAATTTAAAGGAAGAGGTGGTTAATCTAAATAGCAATCATACAAAATGTCAGAAAAAATTAACAGAAGACATAAAAAGGGCAGCAGAGAAAAGAATGCAAGTGGCAGTCAAGGATATGATTAACCAAAATGATACTCAGGCTAATTACGGATTTCAAATCATTGGAGAGAGCCATGATGATTTAAGCAGTTTTAAGATAGTACTAGTTGATGAAACAAGTGCTAAAAAGGAATACTTTGCAAAGGTAACTACTGAGGGACATATTCAAGTAGAATACATGAGCTTTGCTACTGTAGTACAAGCAGCCATGTGGCTGAAAGAGCAGCCACCAAATGTTTTGTAGTTTCTAAGTCATTGTTACACCCAAGTCCATTTATTTACTCCAACTATTAGATGCTTGTATAGCTCAGTTTTGCCACTTCCATGGCTTGTCTCTTTTCAGTACTATTGTTTGGCTTTCTTGATTCAAAGACAGAATCTTTTTGGTTAAAAAATTGTTGATCTCTAGTTGCTTTACTGTCGTTGTGTTGCATGTCCTTCAGTTATTAGCTTTTTGTTCTGGTTTTAAGGGTTGGGTGAAGTAGAAGAGTTCATTACCAAAGACTTTGTCACAAAAACTGTAAAAGGGTTCTATTTTTAACAAATTGTTGAATAAAAGTTAGTTAGTAATGTTTGTGTTGTTTACATTCCACCAGAAGAGACAAAGCTTATACTTGGTGGATGTGGATGTCCACTAGTCCCTGTTCACCTATGTTTTAGCAATTTTCAGATTCGGATTTCTGAGGTTTTTTTGCCTACCAGGGTGCCTCAAAATTAAAAAAAACCCAATAATAAAGAGTTTGATCCAATCTTTATTCATACATTTATTCCGTCAACTATTATTCCGTCGACAATTATTCCGTCGATAATTATTTTGTCGACAATTATTTTGTCGACAATTATTTTGTCGACAATTATTTTGTCGACAATTATTTTGTCGACAATTATTTCGTCGATAATTATTTTGTCGACAATTATTTTGTCGACAATTATTCTGTCGACAATTATTTTGTCTACAATTATTTTGTCGACAATTATTCTGTCGACAATTATTTTGTCGACAATTATTCTGTCGACAATTATTTTGTCGACTATTATTCCGTCGACAATTATTCTGTCGACTATTATTTTGTCTACAATTATTTTGTCGACAATTATTCTGTCGACAATTATTTTGTCGACTATTATTCCGTCGACAATTATTTTGTCGACTATTATTCCGTCGACAATTATTCTGTCGACAATTATTCTGTCGACTATTATTCTGTCGACAATTATTTTGTCGACAATTATTCCGTCGACAATAATTTTGTCGACAATTATTCCGTCGACAATTATTTTGTCGACTATTATTCGTCGACAATTATTCTGTCGACTATTATTCCGTCGACAATTATTCTGTCGACAATTATTCTGTCGACTATTATTCTGTCGACAATTATTTTGTCGACAATTATTTTGTCGACAATTATTTTGTCGACAATAATTTTGTCGACAATTATTTCGTCGACAATTATTTTGTCGACTATTATTCCGTCGACAATTATTCTGTCGACAATTATTCTGTCGACTATTATTCTGTCGACAATTATTTTGTCGACAATTATTTTGTCGACAATTATTTTGTCGACAATTATTCTGTCGACAATTGTTTTGTCGACAATTATGCTGTCGACAATCATTTTGTCGACAAGTAAATAAAAACAAGGAGTATTATATAAATTATGGAGAAACAATTGCAGAAAACGAACTTGTGGTGAAAGTAAATTATGAAGATCATCCACACAAAATAAAACTTATAAAAGACGGGAACGATCCATTTACTGTTTATGATCTCAAGGTGGTTTTAGGTGTTGTCTTGGTCATGCCTAAACATCACCTGCTGTTTTATTTTATTGACTGTCTATAGAGCCCAGTGCCTCTTGCTACGTGGAATCAAATCGCTGTTTACAAGAAGTTGGGAGAAGCATGCAGAGGGAGAGACAAGGATATTTTTCTGAGAGTGAGACCCTATTTCTACCTTTTACGTATTCAGCAGCAGAACAACGTAATGCAATGCCGTCTACCATTGGTGTTATCCGTTCTCCATATAAGCCCAAGATTCGAGGTTGAAAAACACTGTTTTTTTCTATTATTCCTACTACAGACGACGCTCGATTTAACGGACTGATTTTTCACCTTTTGGGCATTCGTTAAATCGAGCGTGGATTGTAATTAAATGCCTAGCAAGTTTCTGATCTCAATAATGTAACTTGGCTAAACGCCCCTCAGTGTACTCTAATTGTGAATTTAGGGATAGAAGGAGGTAATGTCTATCTTAAAGCATTCTAACAAATATTTGCTAGCCTTATTCATAAGTCATGTATTTTTTGTGATACTTATTCAAGGTGAGAATCTTTTTATACTCACTAATCCTCCTTTCTTTACTGATTATTGAATTTCAGCTGCTCCAACAGGACAAACAAGTGAACCAGTCAGTATTCCTCCTTTGACAGCTGCTTTAAGCCATATACATCCACGCGAATGGCAACAAATTTCCAACTATGGCATTGTGCAAAATGTTTTGAGTGGCAATGGACTTGAGAAAATATGTAACAGCCATAAAAATAACCGAACTAATAGCAGACTGCCAAGAGCAGTGATTGTTGGAGGAGGTGTTAATGGACTCTGTGCTGCTTTACAACTATTCCGCTTGGGCACACAAGTTGTTTTGGTCAATGACCGAAAAGAAGAATATGTTCGCAATTACATTGTTAAACTTAGCACAGAATATATTTCGATGCTGGAGACTGTCCTAGGCACTGCTTTTAAGGAACTCTTAAGCAACGAAATTAATAAAGAGGGATACATAAACTTTAAATTTTTTGAGAATGCTTTGAAAGAGAAACTGGACTTTCTAGTCAAATATGTCAATTATCTAGAGGACGAAAGAGAGAAAGAGCAGGGAAAAGAAAATAAAAAAAGAAAAAAGGAGGAGAATTTAAAAGATAGGGATTCACTAAGGGTGATCTATGAATATTCAGTAGACAGGATTCAATTCCCTACAGCAAACAGTCCTCAATATTATGTTGTCCTAAAGTCTATTTACTCTCCTATCACAATTTCACTACCTTTTGACGTACTGGTGTGTGCTGGAGGTACCAAAGACAAGATTCGCGACACTTATTTGGGCATTCCCAAAAAGGTTAGTGAGCCTGAAAAATTTGGGGTAGCAGTGTTACTAAAAGGAGACAAGAATGAAAGTTTGATTAGGAAAAAGGTAACTTTAATTAATAAAAAAACAATGATTGAAGATTATTTAACAAAAAACAATTTTCTGAAATATATATATGATAGCCAGTCACTACTGAACAAAATAAAAGAAAATGAACAACAAAAAATTGTTGAGGAGATAATAAAGAGGGATTGGAGCAAACATGCTGTCTTACAAGAGACTGAATCTAGCATCTTTATTTATCACACTATAACACCCTCATTATCACGACACTTCAATGATATTGACAGAGCGAAAAGTGAAAGAAGAAATAAAGAAAAAGTAAAAGAATTTGATGATATCAAATTGGAAATACTAAGAAGAGTGGTTGCAGCCATAGCTCATCTATATATTAACGATGGTAAAAAAGAATCCGACTGTGTTGAAATCAGTCTGGGAAACAATACAAATAAAGGGCTCCATTTTGATCCAAATCCTGTAAACACAACCTCATTCGACTTCTTCCAACATGCACTAGACAATATGGCTGTGCAACACACTGTGCTCGGTCGGTCAGCTATAGTGCTGGCTGTGGGTGACTCTGCTTTTAATTCACATTTCTTTGCTAACGAAAGTTTACCAGCAGCAGGGTTCATCATTGCTAAATTAACAAACCTGATTTTTGAGTACAATACTAGCTCTAATAATATGGAAACATCTCAATTGGTGAATGAATTCAATATATTTTTCAATCGTGTAAAGGAAAGGCTGCTTGATCTAACTAAAGATCATATAAAAGATCACAAAAAATCACTAGAAGACATAAAAAGAACAGCACAGAAAACAATGCAGCTGGCAGTCAAGGATATGATTAAGCGAAATAATACTCAGGCTAATTACGGATTTCAAATAATTGGAGAGAGGGAAGATGATTTAAGCAGTTTTAAGATAGTAGTAGCTGATGAAAAAGGTGCCAAAAAGGAATACTGTGCAAAGGTAACTAATGAGGGACATATTCAAGTAGAATACAGGAGCTTTGCTAACGTAGTACAAGCAGCCATGTGGTTGAAGGAGCTGAAACCAAAGCCCAGTTTTGTTAGTTAGTTCGTTCAGTTTTTAGCTTAGCTTATACTCCATTTGCATTTTAAAGGAAAAGATGCCTCATGGAACTAAAGATCGTATAAAAGATCACAAAAAATCACTAGAAGACGCAAAAAGAACAGCACAGAAAACAATGCAACTGGCAGTCAAGGATATGATTAGACAAAATAATACTCAAGCTAATTACGGATTTCAAATAATTGGAGAGAGGGAAGATGATTTAAGCAGTTTTAAGATAATAGTAGCTGATGAAAAAGGTGCCAAAAAGGAATACTGTGCAAAGGTAACTACTGAGGGACATATTCAAGTAGAAGACAAGAACTTTGCTAACGTAGTACAAGCAGCCATGTGGTTGAAGGAGCAGAAACCTAAGCCTAAGCCCAGTTTTGTTAGTTAGTTCAGTTTTTAGCTCAGTTTAAATTCCAAGGCCTATATCCAAGCCAAGTAATTGGAATTTCAAAAATCATCTTTTTGCTTTTAGAGACTACTTTGTCCAATTTTTTGTAAGAAACATGGTTTTACGATCTTATAAAAATTGAGGGGATACCCAAGAAAAGGTGGAGGTCTAGGGGACGATACTTACGGGCATGGAATCAAACATTATTCCAACTTATCTAATATAAAAAAAAAACCAAAAATATGTGATGATACTTTTGACCCCTTGCAAAAAGGTTTGAACAAGTTGGTATGAGGTAATAAAAGAGAATTTACGACATATTTATTTCAGATGTGCTTAATGAAAGGTTTCTTCAACAAAATGATGCGATACTCGACAAAATAAGATCCTACTACCTCAACCATTGACTAGAAATATATGTGTCTTGTGTTTTAAAGCTCAAAAAGTTCAATCAAATGACCATATACCACCTTTGAATGATGATTTTACAACCTATTTGTATGTATTCTATTGTAGTTATGAAAAATTATGATAAAGTTTTTGATGCAACTAATTATATTGTAGCAAATGATTACAGTAAATCTTGATATGACGGCCCCTAATAATCGGTGCCGTCTAAGCTGCATAGTGGACTCTACTCATCAGACCATCTGCAATCACCTCAAATTTCGACTCAATAAATTGGGAGCTTGGTCAACTCAACTCGTCGAAAGTTGGAAAGTTTGTCGAAAGGTGGGAGCAGGTTGTAAGCAATAATGGAGAATACATAATTGATTAACTGCAAAAAATTATTTGTCATACCTTTATTGTCAATACCTCTGCCCTTTTTTATCTCGGTAGCTCTGTTGTTTTAGATGATGTCTTGGTTATGCCTTGACTTTGCAAAAACAGAACATCACCTGCTGCTTTATTTTAAGGATAGCTATTGACAGTCCAGAGAGCCCAATGCCTCTTGCCACGTGGAATCAAATGGTTGTTTAATAGAGGCAGGGAAAGGCAAGCAGAGGCAAAGGACATCTATCACGTGATATCTTGTTTATGCCTTGATTTTGCAAATGGTTGTTTACAAGAGGCAGGGAGAGGCAAGCAGAGGGAGAGAAGAATTTTTTTTTAAGAGTGAGACCCTATTTCTGAAAAGCCATCTATCATTGGTTATTATCAGAGAAAAGGACATTTAGCCGCATGATGTCTCGGTTATGTCTTGACTTTGCAAAAAGAGAACATCACCTGCTGCTTTTTTTAAGGATAGCTATTAACAGTCCAGAGAGCCCAATGCCTCTTGCTACGTGGAATCAAATGCCTGTTTACAAGAGGTTGGGAGAGGCAAGCAGAGGCAAAGGACATCTATCACGTGATATCTTGTTTATGCCTTGATTTTGCAAATGTTTGTTTACAAGAGGCAGG
>BBSZ01014506.1:0-30738 GCA_000981365.1 Subanguina moxae
AAAAATAAATGGAAAAAGGCCCTAGCCGAAGGAATACCAAATCAAGGTATAAAAGACCACAATTAGCCCTGCTTTCTCGCCATGTCTCTCAATAATGTAGCAAGGATTAGTTGAGAAAAATGTGCTATCTTGCAGAAGTGATCATCTCTCCTAGTCTTTTTCTCCCAGGGTTCCCGCCACACTCTAACTTCTTCTCCATTCAACACTGATCTTTTGTTCTTTTTGTGCGTTACCACTGCTCTTCCAATTATTTACCAGTTTGATAAAATTATTTGTAGTGGTAGCAGTGTATTTGTGCGGCCATTGGGGCAGACAAAAGAGTGGGGTAGAGACCATTTCCTTCAAATTATTGTATGTGATTTTATTTCCCCATGTCTCTCAATAATGTAGCAAGGAAAAGTACCATTCATTTTAGAAGCTGTTAAATATAGTTAAATTGTGCTCCGACATTTGGCAATATAGTTAATTGGAACAGATGTTTTTTTGAGACCCTTATTCTTTTTTTGTTATTATTTTTTATGTTTTTATAATCGTATATCCATAAATATTCGGCACTCGGAGCTCAGGGGGCCTACTTTCTTGGGTTGCCGAGTCATCGAGGGTTGACCGTAGTTAGTGCAGTTTGGTCCAATATATTTGTCGAATTTGGTAGTTTTCAACTGAAGAGATTTTATTGTAGTTATAGGGCTAGCCAAAGTGACTGGCAATTGTGAAGATAACTGTATAGTTTATTATTTGCAGGGATGGACGAGATCAGCCTGCAGTTACTGCTGGCTCTGGCCATGTTCATCACCACAGCTCTGGCTGGACTGGCTCCCATTAAGGTGGGCAACAGGCAGGCTTGTGCTGGCCTCCGGAGGATTCCTCCAGAGGGGAGGATTTTTTCCTCCCCTCCGCCTCCGCCCGGAGGTCGGAGGTGGAGGCGGAGGAAAAAATTTTTGAAGCCGGAGGCTGGAGGCGGAGGATAATTTTTTTCAAAATACAGGCCTGGCAACAGGCTTGGCATGATCCTTCCATTCGAAATCTTAAAGTTTTTTTGTTTACTGGGGGTGGCCTAACTTGGTTCAGAACAGGGAAAATAATTAAGCCAGCTCATAACAATTTCAATGTCCCACTATTTCTTGGTTTTGACTCCATCTACTCTATATTCAGATACTCGACCTGATTCACAAAAAAAACAAGGAAATGGAGAACAAGAGGGCAGCCTGGTGCTTAACTCTGCTGTCCTGTTTTGCTGGAGGAGTGTTCATGGGCACTTGTTTCCTGGACATCTTCCCTCACGTCAAGTTTGTATAGTTGTCTGTCCAAATGATAATAACTGTGAGTATTGTTCAGCTCCAACTATGCCAAGTTCAGAGAAAAGGCGGGCTGGACAGCTGTTTACCCTTTTCCAGGTAATTAAATTGACCCTTTTGAATCCGAAAAAACGCATCGTTTTGTTAAAAGTTGAAAACACGACTCTGCATGTTTCCACTCAAAACAAATCAAACCGTTTGAATTGGCGCGATTTTAAAAAAGGAAAAACCTCACTATAGCCATAGAACACTAGCTTCCCATTTCCATCCTTCTCTTCAACGCGCTTGAAATAGTTCCAGACCCAAGAAAGCGGTTTCAATTGCGACATCTGAATGATATGACTACAGGAGAAGATCTGCAAGATCTACAGACAAAGAAAGCAACAAAAGCAAACATTAGACGAATTAAATGACTTTATCTCTAAAATGGTTGCAAGAGAAAATGACCAATTTTTAATTAAACGGTCAACAAGCCGGTCATTTACCGTTTGGTCAACCCTATACCAACCTAAAAATTTCGAGTCTCATGATTCAAGTAGGAATTTTCGCAGAGCTGTTTGTCTGCTGTGGCTTCTTCCTGGTCTACTTCCTGGAGGAGATGATGTTGAAGGTGTTCATGACGCCTTGTCACGAGAGTTCTGTCGGTGGTCATAACCACTCCCATGCACCCACCAATCAGAGGTGAGCCGTTTTTCCAAAAACCTTGGTTTGTAGTTTTTTTTTATATAGCGAAAAAATCCATTTACATCAACAATGGTTGGAAAGTAGGGAGTCAGAGTCCAACTATATATTATTTTTGGAATCATAATTGTGCAGACCCTCTCCTAAAAACACTAGTATGCCTATATGAGCGAGTCAACACCTAAAGTGCTTCCTGTGATAGCTCTACCGGTCGAGTTATTTTTCAATTGGTCCCTCTGGGATCGAGGTATTAGAGAGGGCTAGACTTAATTGTTAGTGCAGAGGGTCAAATCTACAAAAAATACAGGTCGGATTTGATTAATCCATACCTTCTCAAAACCGGGGTTTACCCGTTTTTGATACTGGAACTAAGGCAAAAGAGCCTTAGGATGTATGTCGAATATTTGTGTGGGGTTATATGCTGGGCCAACAGGCTAAGCTAGGCTTACTTGGTGCAAATAGATGGGTAAAATTTAGATTTTGCCTTGTTCCCTCAAGACAAAAGCGAAAGGAATCGCAGTGCTCAACACATCCTATTACAACTGTAGCTCCATAGAAGAGCACCAGGCCTTTAGGTTTTAATGAAAATACGTATTCAGTCAGTCCAGTTCCACTCTCAAAATAGTCAATCGAGTAGAACAACCTCTAAAAACAACAAAACTTGCCAATGGACGAGATTCCAGAAGCAATTCTAACCTAGACGACCTCCCAGCCACCGAGGATGGCGGCAGGAAGTACAGCAGCAGTGTAGACAAATACAGTCAGCAGCACAGGGACTCCTACTTTGCGGTAATGGCCCATGAGTAAGTGAGTAGTCTTCTTTTTTATACACTATTTCACTTATACAGTCGGTCTGGATCTCCAGCAAATGAAATTGTAAACAAACAGTTTGTTTCAGCATAGTGATGGACGAATCGGTGAAGTATGTGAGCAGCGACAAGGAACAAGGCAACTTCCTCAAGTCTTTGACTTTCGCTGTGGCTATGTCTTTTCATTCCATTCTGGAAGGTTTTGCTCTGGGCGTCCAGGTAGGATCTTAGAAGCGTCTCCCAAGTTAGATTTTTTGGAGCAACTTTTTTGGCGTAACGGGTTAACGAGGTTCAACTGTATTTTTTATCCACAAATACAGCCAGCAGCACAGTGACTAAATATATAGATAACATAGTATTGGAACAATTGCAGGATGACACTACCGGAATTCTCACTCTGTTCCTTTCTCTAATCATCCACAAGGGGATTGAGGCATTTAGTGTGGGACTGCAGATGTCTAGAGCCAACTCCAAACGAGTGTGTTTGGTTGTGCTGACAATGGTAGTGTATGGTTTGATGACTCCAATTGGAAGTATGCTGGGAGTGTTGATCACTGTGATTCTCCAATCATTATATTGCGAAAATTTAACAAAAAATCTAGAATCTGAACATCAATGAGCTGGTCAAAGATGCCATAGTAATTGTGTTGGAAGGTATGGCCGGAGGAACCTTCATCTACGTCACTTTTTTTGAAGTACTAGCAGCTGAACGGGCCAACCACCATTCTAATCTCATACAGTTGAACGCCATAGTACTTGGATTTTTGGTAATTGCAGGTCTTCAGGCCAACGAACACTTCTCAGAATTGTAAGTGTTTCTTTTTCTTAAGGTCCATCAAATGGATTGAATAATTCAGATCTCACGGACATGGACATTAATACCGCACCAGATAAGGAGAAAGAAAAAGTGGATATTTCAATGATATTATTATGTTTGTACATGTGAAGCATAGAAATTTAATAAATTTGTATCATGCGTAGAACTTTGGAACTATTCTTTTCGGTATTCTGTACAGTGCAAAAGAGGAGGTTCATCTTTGTTTTTTTGCATCCATAACTGCAAATGGATAAGCATTAGGGTCCAAATAAATAAGCATTAGAGTTCGAATTTGTTACAAGCCATTTATTTATCTATTTACCTCATAGAGCAATTAACACAAAATATTGAATCCTAATCAATCAATGAACAAAACACTTATTTAGAGCTTTCTACTTTTGACCATGATCCTTCTCTTCTTCAGGCCCTTTCGGAAGAGCTATTTGAAGGGATGCAATTTCGTCGTCCCACGCTTTCTCAATTTTACTCCAATGTTTCAGAAGTTCCTTCTTGCGTTGCTCGCGACGATTGAAGTAGTAAGGAAACTGCTCCATATCAGGCAAGGTATACTGATCGAGAAGCTACAAACAAAAATTACATTTGAAAAGAAACATTTAATCCTCCTTTTAAATTCCCTGAAAGCATTTCTTGTTTCTCAAAAGCCATTTCTCCGAAATGTGCGCTTAAGAAATCCTATGCCCATAAAACCCACTTCTTGAAATTCTAACAAGGTTTTACTGGTTTTTACGAATCTTGCCCATTTGAAATGCCGATTGTTGTCTTTTTTCTTTAATCGTTACCAAAACTATTCAGTTTTTCAAAATTGAAATGATTCCAAAGTAGCAGATCGCGAAAACAGTGGCTAACAGAAAATACTGAAAACTAACGGTTTCGGACATCGGTCCATCGCGGTCGAACTGACTGCCACCAGGATCAGTTGGAACTAAAAGTTTCAAAATTATAGATAAGGTTGGGTACAGTCGGTTTATCCTTTTTAAAATTTTTCGTTTCCATTTAGTGCTTTAACACTTTTCTTTTAAAGGAATTTTCTTACTCTGCTCCAGTTGAAGCTTTTGCTAAGTTTACAATGCTATGAAAAATAAATTTCGACTTATGGCGTAACAGAATAAAAAACCCATTCAAAAACAGGTTAAAACGTCAAATGAAAACAAAGAAATAGAAAAAATAGGCGTTACTCGGTTATAACCCCCTTTTTTAGTAACTTGATTTGGCGGGAGAGGTATAACCGAGTAGCGTCAAAAAATAAAAACCACTGCAACCACTCTTACTTATAAGGTCGAAATTGGCAAAAGAGGTAGTACTTACAAGCATAGGTCTTCCAATGTTTCTTCTTCCATAGTTGGCGACATCCATCTGCCAGGAGCAACGCAGCTTTTCTGGTATCCTTCTCATTTTTGTTAGCATCGAAGCGAGCGCGCATGAGAACCTTCTGATAACGATTCTCCAGACTTAAAATAACACTTGTTAAAACTTACAGTTTTAGCAACCCAAGTTAAAGCGCTACGATAGATGATAACTTACAATCCAGCTGCTCCCGGCGTACAGAACCAAGCATCCATTTCACGAAGACAACGTTTGTACAGACGCATGACTTTCTGCCGATGACTCAATGCTTTGGTAAACATCCATGCCGGCGAATCCATTAATTGAGTTTTGCCACAAGACGCTAAAAGCAACAAATTCAGAAATTTGGTCGATTTACTACAAAAAATATGATAATACAGCGAATAAAGTGCTAAAATCGCCCGAAAAAACAGGCGGGAAAGAACAGTGAAACTGAATGCATGATCTATTCAACAAATACAGGGAAGAGTGTGAAGAATGCATAAGAAAGTTGAAGACGTCAACTTTGGACAAAAACACAACAAGCGCAAATTTAAATAAAAATTTTAGTTCGCTCTTCAAGAGATACGAAAGTTTGATCTAGGTTGGGTAAGGTTGGTCTCCCGCATCCCTGCCTCCCGAGGCCAAAAAGTGGAGGGAGACTATCCTATACCTGAGCCGTGTTTCATTCAATCCAGTTTTTTTGATTCTGGCTTCAGGGCATGAATTTGTCTGAATCCTAAGAAGCAAATGATAGAAGTGATGTGAGTTTTGAAAAAAACTGCTTCAATTTAATTCGACCATGGATTTTACGTTATGTGGGACTGTATTCGTTCAAGTGTCTCACCTAACTTATTTAAATGTCTCAAACAACCAAAACTAGTCACGATTTTCAGTCAGTCGCCATTGCTTTGCATAAGATCGAACTTTTTTCGCCGTTTGTTTTAAAAAGGGCTTTCTTCGATACTTTGTTCATGGCTTCATCAACTGCTGCTTTGCTTGGCACTCATAATGGGAAATTTCATACAGATGAAGTATTTGCTTGTTACATGCTGAAGTCGCTGCCCAAATACAAAAATCATGTGGTTGTGAGGTAAAATAAACTTTCTTCTAGTACAGTCACCTCTCGATATAACGAACCCCTAAATTCAAAAAAATGTGTTTGTAGCGTTGTGTTTTTGATCTATTTTTTGCTTATAATCTAGGCTACATTTTGGTATATAACATGCCCAGAAGACACCCTAGAAAACAACAACAAATTCATAAAAGAGATCAAACTATATTTCAGAACAAGAGATCCAGCCATCCTTGAGACATGTGATGTAGTTCTTGATGTCGGGGGTGTTTACGATCACGACAAGAAGCGATACGATCATCATCAACGGTGAGTTCTTTTTTTTTGTCTCGACGAATACTCTGGCGAATTTCTAGTGGTTTCACAGAAACGATGAATAGTGTGTTGGGAATCAACTTTTACACCAAACTTAGTTCTGCAGGCCTGGTATACGCTCATTATGGAAAAGAAGTGATTGCAAATCTACTCAAGGCTTGTTTCTGTTTCTGTTACAACCATACTTTTTGGAGATATGACCTTCAGAAACGTTGAACCATGACCTATCAAAATAAAATTACTTGTCCAGTAAAGTCGAATCTTTTTAAGATAGATGTTAACAATCCGGCCGTCGACCTCATCTTCGAGAAGCTATACAAAAGTTTTGTGGAATCAGTAGACGCTATTGATAATGGCATTCAGCAATTCGACGGAGAACCCAGGTGATTTTTCTTAACTCACTTGACTTCCATGATTTTCAAATATTTTTTTGCAAAATCCTCTTCAGGTATATGTTGTCGAGTACACTGAACTCTCGTGTCAGTGATCTCAACCCTTCATGGAATGACAAGTCCACTCTTCCCGACAATCAGTTCTGCAAAGCTATGAAATTGGTGGCTGAAGAATTTGAGGCTAAGGTAAATTATTTGTTCAACTCTTGGATTCCGGCTCGTGAGTTGGTTGTCAAAGCTATTGGGAAACGTAAGGAGGTTAGTCCATACTTTTTGCTCATAACTTGTTCGTTCATCTTTTTTCTCAAGGTTCATCCAAGCGGAAAGATTCTAGCTATTGAGCCGACTGGCGTGCCTTACAAAGATCACTTCTTCAAGCTCGAGAAGGAATTGAACTTGGAGAAAGAAGACATTTGCATGGTGATTTACAAAGACGAAAGTGATCCGTCCGGCTCCTGGCGTGTTCAAGCAATTCCTGTCTCTGAAACTGGTGGATTTGAAAATAGGTCTGTATATCAAGACATAGGCTCTGCGATTACAAAAATAATTACATTTTCTCGTTATTATCGCATTATTGTTTCTAGCGATGGCCAATCTATTCTTTTCACTTTAGAGTCACTATTCCTTGGTGTGGATTTCGAGATGAAGATCTGGAGAAAGAAAGCGGCATTCCAGGAGCTAAATTTGTTCATATGTCTGGTTTCATAGGTGGTGCGAAAACTCGTGAAGGTGCTCTCTCCATGGCTGAGGCGACGCTCCATGCTTCGAACAAGACATAGGCTCTGCGGTTACAAAAATTATTGAATTTTCTGGTTATTTAGTTTAGTAAGACTGTTCAGATCATGGATTGGTATTAAATAAAACATTTTGAGTGACTTTATGAGATGATTGTTTCCTAAAAGCGACTGAGCCGCCTTAGTGAAAGCTATATACACAGGTATATACTAAGGCGGAGTGTGGACTAACAAGGTAACTACGTGAAACCTCCGTGCCCTTTTTCACTTCTGTCAATTCCAGCGTGTAGCCCGTGCCCAAGTGTGTAGGCAAACTGCTGTTAGATTTTGTTACGCGGCCATAAAACATCGAGACATGGTCCCCTGAAGTTTCCTAAAAAGACCACTGTCTGGTTGTATAGTAGAATTGATCCTCATCGATTTGAGGCATAGCTGGTGTAGTGGTAGCAGAGTAGCGCTTCTTTGCTGGGTCGAGGATTCGAAAGTCATGCTATTGGGCTGCAAAAAACAAACTTCCACAAATGAAACTACATTTTGTTTATTTTTCTCCTTATTCATCAACAACAAAGAAACAAAGACAGTCATCAACAGTATTACAGGGTGTCGTAATTTTTCTGGGTCAATATGTTTTATTCGTTTGCTATTTTCGTACCTTGTGGACTTAATTTCCTTCTGCATCTTTGGTCGGAATTTTTGTAGCTTTTGTCTTCTTTAATAAATCACTCGAACAATTGCGTTTTTTCATCAGCAGAGAATCAGCAAACAATCCTCCTTATTCGCGATAAATTTTTAGCAGTCAACAGCACAAAAAATCTGCTACCAACGTAAACTGTATAGCGAAGGGTATAGCCGAAACAAGTCGATTTGGAAAATAGTGCTACCCTCTACGATAAAAATTTAAGCAAGACACCAACAATAAATTACTAGAAACAAAAAATAGGATGAATCACAGAGCAGATCATAACAACACACTGCGGGGCATAATTGTAAACCCCCTCGGATTAAAACGAGTTATGGGCGTTTTAAGCAGCCAATCCTTTACAACAGTTGTATGCAATTGTGGCAGAAAGAATCAAATTTAAACTCACACAAAAAAAGTTTTGCCCTGAAAATTGAAAATGAGGTGGGTCATAATTATAGCCCCCTCGAGTTTTTATGTAGAAAAGCTAATTTAATTAAATTAATTAATTTAATTTTAACATTTTTCAGACTCCGACATTTGTTTTCTATACGGCATATTTAAACTAAAATGTAAATATGTAAAATAAGAACAATTTAAAGGAAAAATAACCAAAAAACCTAAAGGGGGTTATAATTATGACCCACCTCATTTTCAATTTTTAGGGCAAAACTTTTTTATGTGAGTTTAAAATTTATTCTTTCTGCCACATTTGCATGCAAAGGATTGGCTGCTTAAAACACCCATAACTTGTTTAAATCCGAGGGGGTTTATAATTATGCCCCGCAGCGTAGACTATAGCAAAAGATCCAAAAAATATTTCTCACTTATCCCATACGAAACCCAAAAGAAGGAAATAATAAATAGAAATGACCCAGTCATGGCCTTGTCCCCATGTCCAAACAAGCATGTTCTCCATTTTTGAGAGAAGTAATGGCAGCTGCTGAATTGTAGGGTTGTCCTCCATTCCGGTTAAAGGCATCTTTCTCCACTTGAACACTGATTTGGGTGACTCCACATTTCCTGAGTATTTGGTGTACTCTCTGAATTAATTAAACTTAAATTTATTCTCAAAAACCACAGATCTCGACCTGGCGGATGAGCTGGTCGTTGACCTGGTCGATGACGCGCACATGGATGCTGGCCACATTGACCCCTGCCTTGAGTTGCCACACGTGGAACTGAGTGTGACCTAGCACTCCCTCCAGATGGCAGATCTGCAATTGGAGTGGGGAGTATGTACATTTAGTGCAAACAAAGTTGTTGGAACAATACTTTTTGTCTATTAAATACACCTCCTACTTTTAAAAGGAGTCTGTATTCCAGGAAATACCGCAACATGACCTTTCAGATTTTCAGTAGAGTTACAGTTAACTGTAGTTGTTATTTGATTTACAGTTAATTCGTAAAACAGGTTTTTATAAAAAACCCATTTAAAAAATTAAAGGTTCAAGACTGACCATAATACCCAGTTAACTTTAACCTCCCACTATCCAAACTCACCTCATCCAAAGCATGTGTAACGTCTACCTCTTCAGGTATGCTTTGCAAAAGCACTGAAGCAGAAGACTTGAGCAGGGGATACACAGAGCCCAAAATAAGCATGGAAAGGATGAGGGAGCAGAGTGGATCCACCCATTGCCAGCCAAAGAGTTGGATGAGCAAAGTGCTGATGATAACGAAAACCGAGCCAAGTGTGTCCGCGAGCACATGCAGGAACACCCCCTGCATGTTGGCGTTGCTACCATGAGAGTGGCCATGAGAGTGGCTATGGTCACCATGGGAATGGCCATGGTCTCCACCACCAGCTCCATGCTAAATATTTAACTGTGAAAATGATAGAATTGATGAAAAAAATACAGAGTGAGTGTGCGAGAAGGCATACATTCCGAACAGGTTCACCAACAGACCAGACACTGCCACAAACTGAAAATGTGGAATGTTTTGACTGATTTCTTAGGTAACATACGCCTATTAGGGCTAAAGAAAGGACACTAAAGGCTTATGGCATTATTATTTGCATTATGGCTAAATGGTAACAAAAACAATTTCGTTTTTTTTAACTTCTAATAACTTCAAAATGACATTCTATCCTTACGGAAATGCTCAAAGTAAGGCGGTTCTAGGGCTACTGCTTTGAAATTGAGGTGTGAGCCACACTCCTAATAAGGTCTCTTTAAGCTCATAGTTAATAAAAATTAACTGTGAGATATAGTTTACACAAGTCGACTATTAAACACAGTAAGTGAGAATTAACCATGAGTCATGGTTTGCGCTAATTAACTATGAGCCACAGCTTGCAAAACCAAGCAGCCTAGTATATACCAACCATCAGTTTATCAGTCTGCACATCTGGAGGGTCGTAGAGTCGCTCCAGAGCTTCTAGGAAAATGAACAAAGCAATAACTATGAGGAATAGAGCATTGATAAAGCCTAAAATTACATAAAGTCGATCAAGCAAATTCAAACAAATTAGGCAATTAATATAAGACACCTGAAAGCACTTCCACCCGACCGTAGCCATAGGAGTAGTAGCGACTGGAGGTCCATCTGGCCATCACAGACGCGACTAGACCCATCACCTACAAGTCATGGTCAATAGCTCATTCGGTTGGCTGGAATACTCACCAGTGCTGAGCAGTCAAAGAGCATGTGGAAACCATCAGAGATCAAGCCCAAACTGTTGGTCCAGAAGCCATAGCAGAATTCCACAGCACAGAATGCCTGAAGCAATTAACAATAGAACTGAAAACATTTCCACAAAACACACACCAAATTGGCACAAAGGAAGTAGAATATCCTTCTGGAGTCATCATCTGCCAACACTTCTTTCAGAGTCTCTCTGCAGAAGTTCAGCAAGGATCTGCAAACATAATACAAACTTTGGTTTGGTTGGTGTTAGTTGAAAAAGTGTTGAAAAACATAGTTGAAAAAGTGTTGAAAAACATAGTTGTAAAAGTGGGCAATGAAAGCATAAATAACTATGCAAAGAAGATAAAACAAACTTGGAAGTCCTTTGCAAAAAGGCTTCCCCGTGAGTGTAGAGAGGCATGCCATCCTCCGAAATGCCCACAAAGTGGCCGGCCCTGGAGCGTGGAGAGTTGGGCGAAGTGAGGATGAAGGAAGCTATAAGCAAGGTTGTGTGACAAAGCAATACAAGCTTTGTATGCCCTGAGGACACTATCCCATAAGATAATCCTTTTTGGCTGTTATCACAGCCAAATTGTGGTTACCTGCAGAGAAGAAGATGACAGTTATAATAACTCCTCCGGATATTGCATGAGCTCCTGCTGAGGCTATCCAATTCTCGTACCAAATCCAGGAAATGAGCAAGGAGGAGGAGAACATGACTATGGGCGACCATCTAGCCACTGCCATCACTGGATCGGCCACGTGCTGCAACAACCACTTGAGGTTATTATGGTAAAGAATGCTGGCTTGTTACTTGAAAACATATGGACTCCACATAGAAGTCCACAACCAGAACTGTCATGGCAGTTAGCAGGAGCAGGAAGAGAAAATTGAAGTAGGACGTGATAAATGACTAAAAACGTGGAATGGATGATCTGACACATGATTAATTGCTCAAGATTTTGAAAGGGATGATCTAGTTACACTTTCCAACAACAAACGCCAACCAACCGAGCTGAGCACCAATGAAAGTGCAGCCATCGGCAAGAGTAAAAGGGTGGAAAGTATTGTGACCATTGCATACAACCGTTTGGGACCGCCCACTTCTACAGCCAAATGCCTAAATTGAACAATTTTGAGTAATGTTATGAACACGGAAAAAACCGGAAATTGGAGTCGTAGCCCATTTTTAGAAAGACTGCAATGAGCAAAAGGAACACTCCGCCCTATAATTGAATGGTTTGAGGTGGCTTACAACAATAAAGTAAAACTCACTTTATGGTCGGATACACCAAACCAGCCAGCCACATGGTAGAAGACATGATTTAAACCAGATTGATGTTTATGCGCCTCAGCTAAAAGAGCAAAACGATAATACAGTTAATATGCTAAATACTAGGGACGGTCGCGGCTGCGGCTAGCCGCAGCCGCATTTGCGGCTAGCCGCACCGATTTTTGAGAAATAGCCGCAGCCGCACAGCCGCAGCGACAATATTGAAATAGCCGCAAGCCGCAGCCGCAATTTGTGAATAGCCGCACTCAAGAAATTTAGAAATTAAGCTTTGATTTTTACAATTTGTCCTTGTTTATTTCGAAACTTGTTCCTGTTTATTGTAGTATTAGCATTTGGTTTTTCCAAAATAGCCGCAGCCGCATAGCCGCAACTAGGTAAAAAACCGTCCCTACTAAATACCATATTTAAATAGCTATTGTATTATAGGTATTGTGTACATAACTAGCTGCATTGGCGTCTCTGGCGCCTTTTAATTATTGGGTTTGTAACTGATAAATATGCCGTAAATCCTCTTTTTTTCGACTCACGTCAACTTTTTAAAAAGTTTTTGGAGGGGGTCAAAAGCATCATTAAATATAAAATTTTTTTTTAATCTCTTAAAAACCTCTTAGAGAAAACCATGGTGGGCAAAAACGATAAAACATGTATGTATGCCAGTTTCTTTATTCGGTAGGCACCAGTTAACAAAACTACGTTCAATTTCATAACTGGAGCAAAATATTCTGTGAAGGTGAAACAGCTGGAGGTTGTTTAAATCATTTGGAAAGAGGTAAACTAGTTGATTTACTAAAACCCAATTACTCCACAACTATTACAACTCAAAACCACTAATGGGAGACAGGAGCTTTGAAATTTTGAGCCATAGGACGGCTTTGTGCCATAAAACACATACCATGGTTGAGTTCCACCAAGGAGTCGGAGTCCATGACAAACAGTACTACATAGCCGATGAGCAAGCACAACACACCTCTGAATTTAATATTAAATTGAAAAATAATTGTGGCATATTTAAAAGTCGAGCCTCGCCAATCCAGCCCCAAAGGTATTTGAGTCTAGGGACTCAAATAGGGCTCAACTCCCCATAGAACATCCTCCCAAAACTTTAAACAGTTTTGTTTACTGGGACCTACCGCAAATAGAAACTCTGGTATGCATACTTTTTTAAGCATCTAAAGAGTGTTCTCCAGTGATTTATGTCTAAGGTAAATTCATCTCAACCCCAAGCCTCCTACACACCTCAAGGGAAAGGCAGATAGTTTTTGTGGAGAGTCACCTTACCTGGTCTTGGACGAACTTCCACTTCCCTTCACAAACGACATGACAGCTATCAGAATAACTGAAGGGTTCTGCTCAAAGACAAGGATTGAGCGCAGAGGACCACAGAAGGTGATGCCATAGAACCAGAGAATGTCCACCAAACAGTTGAACAGTGCCAGCTGACCTATGCGAGCATGCTGCAAGGGGGTGGAGAAATTAGACTGAGTTAAAACAAAGATGAAGCACACACCAGAGACTTTCGGATGGAACGACCCACACTAAATGGTTTCTGGACTGGAAGAAGGATGGTAGAGGCACTGAAATAGTGAGGTAAATTTAGTGGCTGGACTCTAACCAAACAAAATACCTACACAACTTTGAGAAAGCACAACAGACCAATCACATGGATCTGCTGGGCCAGAATGTCCACAAAGAAGACCCCAACACAGCGACCTATTTTGGCGAACACTAGCAGTACAAAATACCAGAAAGACCTGTAAATGAACTTGGCAATAGCATTGCCTCTAATTACTTGATCCTCGTACAGTTAATAATTTTTCAAGTTAAAAAGACCATAACATTTTAATTTTACACTTCATTGTAATTGTGTAAAGGGTATGATTTCGATTTAACCAAGCCATCTATCAAGTCCTTTTTACAGAATAAGATATGCATGAGAAAATGTAAAGTTACGACCAGTTTAAGTTTAAAAATAATTAACTGTAGGGTGTTGAATGATTTGAGGAAATATGGTATACTAACCATATAAAAAGCATTTTTGACTATTTTTGACTACAAAGGGCTGTCGTAACTTTTCAATTCTGTATTGGGAGGGGAAGAGATAAACAAGAGGCCACTTTTTGTCAAATGAATAAAGACAAGAAAAAAGAAAATGTCTTAAACATTGCATGCTATTTTCTATGCATCTATTCAAAAAAGTGTCGAAGGTTGAGGCTTCTCTTTTTTTAACGGAAATAATGTTAAATTAATATTAAAATTGGCAAAAGATGTCAAAAGTTGAGGTAAAAAGATGGTAGGATCCAACAATGGACCAAAGTCTTCGGGCTGTGGTTAAATCGAGGTTTGACTATAATCAAAAACGAGGTCTACAGTCATTTACATTATAAATGAAAGAAAACCTTGTAGATGTGGGAACAAAATTTCGATCGTCTTTCTTCAAAAAGTCATGGGCCAGCATGGTTGTTGACCACAAGTTCTAGAGTCCAAAGAAAAGGTTGGATATTGGATTTCTTGTGTGGTTCTAATCAGTAGACATGTCCGTTAATTAAATAAATTATGCACACATATACTTGACGGTGAGCTTTCTCGTCCAGCTAATGCCAAAAAAATTTATAGAAAAACTGAAAAGTAGACAGAGTCACACAAGTACTTGTATTTTGAGAAGAGACAAATGTCAAAAAAATGGATTTGGCAATTTGTTCGAAAAAGCCGCTAATTTTGAGTTTGAATAATATTTTCGTACCTTTTGAAAGTTTTTTTATTGCTATAAAATATTATTTTTCTTTCAAAAAATGTATTCAACTGTTTCAACTGGACACCATAAATTTAGTTAATGTTATTAAGTAAACGGAAAATTAAGATGAAGGCTGGATCCAGTGCTGAGCACTTAGCAACAAACAATGGCAGTAGTATTCCTTCTGTAAGGTTCTTCCCTATGCAACTATTCCAATCAATCGACAGTTTAATTAAAACATATTTTAGAAATTAAGGAAGCGGCACTTAAAGGACCTAAATGCTCCAAAAATCCCGATGAATCCTTACACCTGCTTTATGAACCAGCACAAAGAGGAGTTCAAAAATCAGCCCAACTCAAGGGAAATGATCTCCAAGCTGGCTGCCAAATGGAGGGCGTTAAGTGAAGATGAAAAGAAGGTAAATTTGTAGTTAAAAACACTGCGTGCACTTTACTTGAGCCACAATAACCATTATCAAAAGTGATCTAGTGCTGAAGACTATACATGGTCTAGCCGCACATTTTTTAATTTTTTTTCTATAAACATTCTTTTAGGTGTATGTTGATAAAACTGCTGAAGGGATGTCCAAGTATAGGGAAGAGATGAAGGAGTACAAAAACTCTGAGAATTACAAACAGTTTCTAAGTAAGAACACATGCGGTGCATAGACGTTTCGCAAATTTTTGAAACTGCAGTTTTGTCTTGAATGGAATCTTCGTAATTTTAAATTTTTATTTATGCACCAATCGCAACTGTAATGGACAGTCTCTGCACCAACTAAACCAAGCGGATGTCCACTTGGTGTGAATTTTTTTTCTTACTTCTGACTCTAAAACCCTCTTTTCTGTACTAATTAGAGTATTCTAAAGAAGGTTTTACAGGGGTAAATCAGGCCTATATTTTGAAAAAAATTATCCTCCGCTTCCGCCTCCGGCTTCAAAAATTTTTTCCTCCGCCTCCACCTCCGGACGGAGGTGTGTGTGTTGGTGAAGAAACGAAACATCAAAAAAGCTGTTTGAGAGACATTTTGAGAAAAAAAATTCTGCGAAAAAATTAGCTTGGGGGACCAGGGCAAAATTTTAAAATGCAAAAATTCGCGAAACGTCCATACGCCCTTGAAAGACCATTACCGTTACCGACAATGACAATTTCACACGTTTGAACGCCCGCGGGACACTTTTTTCCTCCAAAAATATTTGAAAATAATTAAAAGCAAGAAAAAGGTTGGTAGCTAAAACGGTGCGAGACTAAGTATCACTGATCCTAGGCTTTCTATTTACTCTTTTGAACCAAATCAAACTACGTGACAGGTTTACGTCTGCTACAGCCATTTCCTGCACCAAGATTTAAAAAGAGATGGCGATTTCATCGTCGGGGTCCAACATGGAGCTCGGACAATCCGTTCTCTTTCTGTCGATGCTAATGCTGTCAAGGTAAAACCAGAGCCGATAGTATCTTTTGAAGCCACGTGTTCTGCGGGCGTTCAGACGTGTGAAATTGCCATTGTCAACAACAGCAATGGTCCTTTAATGCTAGTGCCTTTTATGAACAAAAATTTTTTAGAGGCCAAAGAAAGGCATGGTAAATACACTCCAAAGACTGGTGATAGCAATGCAAAAAAAATATCCAAGGTATTTTGAATAGTATATATTCCGGCGGAGTGCTTGAGTTGCAAAAACGCTACAATAACTTACTCTCCATCAAGATAATTCGGGAAACAATTTTTAAACACGAAACTAAGCATTCCATTCTACCAAAGTTGTTGGCTTATTTTTATCTACATAGAACACAACAAAGATCATGAGATGTATCAAGTCCACCGTCGTTTCGCCAGAAAATTTTTGCAAGGATATTCTTAGCTCCAGGTCAGTAGCCCTTGCCCCGCTTGTCGCCCTTGGATTTCTAAAATAACATTAAATGGATACCATCTAGTGTAAATATAAGTACCTTGGAAAAGTATGAAGGAATACTAGACTTCTTTTTCTTGTCGGAAGGAGGAGTCAGTTGTAAATCCAAAGTGTCATCTTCATCGTCACCCGATTCTTCGGTAGGCTTCGACTTGGTAGAAAGACGGCGGCTATGAGCAACTCGATCATCAGTACGAGTAAACGGCGAAATTGACAAACGGTGGTTCTTCTTATAATTGCCGCCTGATCCGCTACTCCTGCCAATTACATTGTTGCTGATCTCATGTTCTTCATCTTGCGCTGGCTAAACAAGAGAAATGAATATGGGAAGGTGAAAAATGAGCTGACCTTTTGATGTAATTTAAGAGCGCCTTTCTTTTTGGCACTTCCAGAGATAATATTGTTGTTGTGGTCACGGCCATCGTTATCCTGTTGCTCCTAAAACAAGGAATTTCGACCATGTACAAAAGTTGATAAATATAACTTCCTTCAACGGCTTGTTTTTTTTGGAAGCAACACTTTTCTTCGGCTTCTTTGCAGAAATCAACTGCTTCATGACACGCTTAGAAGCTTGAGAATATGTCTTCTTTCTCTGAACCTTTTTCTTGCTGACAGCAGAACGGCCACGATGAACGATAGACTCGGAGCTACTACGACTGGGGCTATGACGGACTTTGACAACCACCTCCGACGTTTTATGGACAACAGAGCGCTTGGGCTGCCGGTGACGCACGGACTTCTTGACTACTAAGTGATGACCTCCATCGCCAAACTTACGACTGCTGTTTCTTGACCTACTCTTCGTGCCCTAAAATAAAAAGGATTGATTCAATCGGAAAGGCTAATCCAAGAACCCACCTTCACAGACTTGGAAAGAGCTTTCTTGACGGTGGAAGACTTCTTGCGAATTGTTTTGACTACAGCAGAAGATAAAAGCTGGTGAGGACTGACAGTACTGGAAGAACGTCTGGTACGACTGACACTTTGGCTTTTCAAACTCTTGGAGACCTTTGTATTTGAACTCTGCAAACTAATTTAATTGAACTTTGCAAGTGAAAGTGAGAAGAGAGTTGTTAGCTGGCTAGCCGAAGTATATCTTACACCCACCGTATGCCAAGCAGGGGTTTAATGGAAGTGAAATTTCCAAAATGAAAGTTGAAAGTGGAAAAAGTGTGGAAAAAAGGGAAGTGGAATTCCATTACACCCCTAATATTTTTCGCATTATCATAGGTCTAAGGTTAAATAGAATTTTGTAAGTGAAATCACTTACCTTTGGCTTGCCGGTTGCTTTCAACTTCCTAGCAACGGAGACGGAACGCTTGCGTTGACGATCACGTGACGGTTGCCCATGATTTTTGGAAGACACACTAGAAATACTGCTCAAACTACGGTCTTCGTTTTCTTTCACGTTGACCTTGTGTTTTGAAATCTGTGAAATCGAGCATATTAACATGGTGAAAGGCAATGGTGCTTTTAAAACAAAACAATGAACAAGAGAAAGCCAACCCCAACAACCGAACGACTCTTGCTTCTTTTTCGAATATCTGACTTTGGGTTCACTTTCTTGGATGTACTACGAGGAGGAGGAGGAGCACGCGACTTTGACACAACAGGCTGTCCTTCTGTCTTGAGAATAGCGGAGATGCGGCGAGCAGCAAGAATTGAACACCTTCTTTTCGGAGGACGACTTCCAGCCATGATTTCAAAGAGCAGAGAATGGAGACGAACAGTCGAACAATGGACACTAACTTCAAGATACTAGCAAAGCACCTAAATTCACCTTTATATAGTCAAAAATGGCGCCCATTTCTAGTTTCTGACTTTTTAGCATTCTGATTTCTGGTTCTTATAAATTTTTTGATAAATACTGGGCCGTATCGTGAGAGATCATGGCATGGTTCGCAAAATCTACAAATTTGTAAAAAGCTACAAAAATCCTTGACGTTTTGTTCAAAAAAATCTACAAAATCCCTACAAAATTTTTGTGGCTGTTTTGTAGAAATTTTGTAGGTATTTTTTAGATTTTTTTGAACAAAACGTCAAGGATTTTTGTAGCTTTTTACAAATTTGTAGATTTTGCGAACCATGCCATGATCTCTTAATAATAACAATTTTGTATCTCTTAATAATAACAATTTATCAATGGATCATCTACCGATTTCTATCCCTTTGAATTATTTTTTGAATTTCCACCTGGCTATTTTTGAGCAACTTCAAATGCCGGACTTTACTTAAATAACCAGCTCAAAAAGAACACATTTATTTGCGTCAGGAAATTGAAGGAAATTGACTATCCGGAGTTACGGGCAGATTTTAGGTCAAAATTTGACCCAAACCAAGCGTGGTCTCCTCCCTTGCCCTTGTTTATTTATAGCGTCCATTTTCAGCGTGATAGTTCAAATGTGAATGGAATTCCAGTGTTCAGTCAAGCCTTTTTGGAATTTAACAAGTGTAATTATTCGACTTTATTATATACACTTCCCTGTCTTTTCAAAAGTGTTTTAACATAATTTTAACATCTCACCAATGTTTTTTGCTAACCTACGCTGGCACTACACTGAGGCCAAAGGGTAAGTCTTAGTTGTGGTTCAGGGTTAAATTTTCTTTATTTTTCAAGGGCAAAAGTCAAATTTCAGTGAAACTTAAAATTGTTCCTTTGTGTATAAAAGTTTCTTATAAGCGAGTAAAACACTTTTGAAAAAAATTGGGGAGAGGCATACAGTAGAAACAACTTTTTTTTTGCTAAAGACCTTATTGACTTCGACTAGAATTACAGCAAAAGAAGCCCATTTGAGGAAACTACAGCGGGAAATCAGTGAGCTAGAAGATGAAACTGGACTAATTAAAAAAAACATCGCCTCTCTTAGTGGCAAGCTGGAGGTGATGCAAGAGTCGCTTTATAATGACGAACTGGGGGCCACCAATGTGGAAAAGACAATCGAGAAATGGCGAAAACCTATACTTAAAGCTATAGAAGATTCCAAGCTGCTCTCTACATTGCACCTAACCACCGGTTCCACAGCTGAAGAACTGACGTCAAGACTAGAAGATGCAGCCAATAAGAATGATAACAGCACAACTGTAGCATTGAGACAGTGTCTCTCCACTATCCGTTTTGCATAATCCAAAGTTCAGGCAACAATAAACCAATGTCCTTCGTACAATTGTAGAGACTGAGAAAATCTAATATTGAAAGCCTCTTTTTTCGGTTTATTTACCTACAGTGAGACACAACAAATGATCCAATAAAATAAAATTAACGCGTCTGGATCTAGGAACCGAGAATTTTACAATACAATGATAGTGTCCCGCAAGCATAATCTTTCATAAGACACTAAGCTTGTCTAAGAGCAGCCAATCGCTTCGAAAGTTCATCATTATCGGCAACGGAAGTAGCAGTGCCCTTGATGGATAGGGTTGAATCGGCAGGAGCGGGCATACCCATTCCAAGTTCCAGCCTAAAAATGTTAAATTCAGCAAGCACTTTGAGCGACTGATTTTAACTTAAAGAAAACAAGCAAAATTTTTTTTGATAACACATACCCAGCCTTGTCAGCAGCCTCCTGTATGAGTGCATCCACCTGATGTTGTGGAGCGTTTAGAGTCGTAGTGGCATTCATCGATCCTTCCATAGTAGCTGATTGGACGTCCAAATCTTCAAAGTCCTTCTCGAAGCGATCCATCAGATTCTGCACCTTTTCCAAATTCATTGACTTCATGGCCGACTCCATAGCCTTAACGACTCCAGACATGCTTTGCGTGACGCGTTTTTGTGTGGCTGCAGTCTAAAACACTAAGAGATTGTTTATCTAGCACATATGGCACCAAATGAAAAAAGACTAGGTTTACCTGAACTCTGGCGGCGACGGCATCAATTCTGGCAGACATGCGTAGATAGTTTAGGGACTCATTTTTCTTTCGGATAGCGTTTTCGGCATGTACCTGAGCAACTTCTCTGTTGTTTTTCTAAAATAACTTACGAAAATGTAAGGAATAAAATGATTGCTTTTCTAGGGAATGTAGAAACTAGATTAAATATATCAACCTTGAGGGCAGTCGTCAGTTTGTTCTTCTCTTCCTTTTCCTGTTTTTCACATTTTTTGGCATTTCGAGACAGTTCCTTGGCAGCAAACCTAAGATTGAACAAGTGATCTGAAAATCCAATAGGGATAAAAAAAGTGATTTAAACATGAGACTCACTATCCAGAGCAGACATTGTTGAATTTTTTTTTTTGAGGAATTTTCCAATCTACGCTTTCTCTCTAAATTTCAGCAATAATCACGACGACAATACCTGAAAATACAAGTAAGTATGAAATCATAAGAAAACAGATGATTCATGGGAAGAGGGCGGAAATTCCGTCAACACAAAAACACCGATAAATATTGTGAAAAACGTTAACAATTTTAGTTTTAGCGGGCGTTCAAAAATAATTGTCCACTTCCAAATGCTTGCATTTATTTAAGAATGAAAAATTTCTCCAAAGTGATCAGTAAAACGATGTACAAGACCAGCTCAATTTATTTCCTTTATTGAACTGGCACAGCACTAATTTTTATGTCAACAATTAACGAAGAGCAATCTGCGGAGCAAGGACTGAAAATTTTAGATCGTGAAAAGGAAGAAAAATTATTTACCTCACTTAAATTGTGGAGGAAAGGAATTTCAACTGGGATGGATGCAGTGTTGCCTGGTGCTTTTTACTTTATAAATACCTCAGCATAAATACCCTTACAATTTCTAGGTCTTTTTGTTGGAAGTCTACGCGATGCCC
This sequence comes from Subanguina moxae, assembly GCA_000981365.1. NCBI lineage: Eukaryota > Metazoa > Nematoda > Chromadorea > Rhabditida > Anguinidae > Subanguina > Subanguina moxae. The sequence goes on from BBSZ01014506.1 coordinate 21,481, forward strand.
TGGATAAACAACAATTAAAAGAGCAGAATATAGCAGGAGTTGTTTCTGTTCACGACTTCTGCAATGACTACGACTTCAAATCAAAAATGGAATGCATAAGGATCCGATTATCTGACAGCCCAGAACAAGACGCTGCTGCTCATTTCGCCACAGTTAACTCTTTTGTTCACAAGCTTAGGATGGAGAACAGTAGGGCTCTGTTTAGCAACATTATTTTAGTCCGAGACACGGGCGTTTCACCGAAAAATCGTTTTGCCGAAATATCGTTTTGCCGAAATATCGTTTCGCCGAAAAATCATTTTGTCAAAAGCAGCATGTGCTTTAAATTTTTTTTAAAATAAGTTCCAGTATCGCATTTCGTATGTTATATCACTTCGTAGAACTATTTTTTGATGTCTTGCTATAATTCTATATGTGTAAATAATATTCTGTTAAATGATGCAAAACAGCAAGCGGACATTTGTCTTTTTTTATTTGACTTAGATGGCGTTTATCGATCCAGGCGAATTCCGGACTCGATCCGCGTCGACACTCATTAGACTCGGGACGATGGAGAGTGGCCACCGAATTTCGCTGAAGTAAACGTGATGGACTACTTTACAGGCTCATCGAACCATCGCTGATCTCAAAGAGTCGTTGCAACGAGAATGGAGACGTCTTCCACTGGATATGATTTTCAAAAAAAAGCAATTGTTTCGCCGAAAATTAGATTTCACACAATTTTAAACAATTTCATCCAAATAAAAATACCAGGGTGATTTTTTATTGAATTGAAGCATATCAACAAACGAGCAAATAAATACCAACAAAGAAACGGCGTATGGACGTTTCGCAAATTTTTGTATTTTTAAATTTTATAAATTTTGCCTTGGTCCCCCAAGCTCATTTTTTCGCAAAAATATTTTTTCTCAGAATGTCTCTCAAACAGTTCCTTTTTGATTTTTCGTTTCTCACACCGAGAAAGCGCAGGTAATATGTTTTATTGTTCAAACTAACTTTCAAATCTTTCATCGGGCGACTTTTTGCGGAACTCTTACCTATCCCTGCGTTTGCAGAGAACGTGTTGATCCACTGTCTTGCTGGTGCCAGCAGAAGTGTCTGCTTCATTGTTGCCTACCTAATGACGATCACCAATCTAGAATACTCCTCTGCTTTATCCTACGTAGTCTCAAAAAGAGTTTCTGCCTGCCCTAATTTCGGCTTTCGGATGCAGTTAAATAAATTTGGAGAAAAGGTTTATTAGCAAGCGGACATTTGTCTTTTTTTATTAATTTTGTTGCGCGAAAGTTCACATTGTTTGAAAAGGTATACGACCCCACGCCTTTTCAAAACGTGAAAAAAGGTTCACTTTTTGGACATTTGTCCAAAAATTGCCTAAACGCCCCATATGCCGAGCCGTTTGCCGGACAATTTTTTTTTTATAATTTTCAACAAAAATTATATTTTGGAAAAATTATTTTGAGGACTTATAAATATAGATGTCGCGCGACAAAGATTTTTAAAGAATGAGAGATGTCCGGTTGCCACGTTTACTATTTGCTGGCTTCACAAAAAAAATTATCCGTATATTAAGGGGCTCTTTGAAGAGCGAAAAAGACTATTGGACGAATTTAAAGACTACCAGAAACATTTTTTTGCTCTCCACAAACGCGATTGCCTGGCTAGCAATTCTCTCTACGTCAGTTTGGAAGGCAATGATTTGGAGGGTTTGTTTTATTTCTGTAATTTGAATTTGATTGAATATATCGACTTATTTACAGAGTCAGACCTAACTCGTCATTCAAATAAGATGGATGCCCTCACTTTCATTGATGAATAAAAATTGGCTTCTTAGAAATTCACTATTCACTGCAGTTATAATCAAAAGGATCTCGGCCATTTTATCAACCGATACATTAATTGTCTCCTATTCCAGCTTTAGTGTGCTCAGAATTTTTGATACAATAGTAACCTCACGACGTTTTAAGATTATTCTTCTGGTCCAAATGTGTGCTTGCCAAACAATTGATGCATTCCGACGAATAAACTCTTTAACTCGTTATGGGAATTTACACAATTAAACAAACAGAGGGTGGGGAGCAGGGTTAACCTTCCACCGCATCTGATTTTCACGTTTTTGTATGTGACTCTCTTTTTATTGCATCTAATTTTGTTCTGATATTTTGATCAATTCTTTCTTGGAGCTTTTGTGTGTCTGTCTTACCTATCGCATGGACCTTCTTGTTTCCAAAGGAGTGCAACTTCGCCACAAAACATTTTAAAAGTTTCGATTAGAATGCAAAACACTGAAGCAAGTTAGGAGCAAAAAGTTGCTTCGACACATTGATTTCCGTCGAAAGTTTTAGAATGCTTTGAGGTTAAATGGTACCTCTTTAGAAGCTAGACTATAATTGTAAGGCTATACGATAGGCCAGACAGACACACAAAAACTCGAAGAAAACATTGACAAAAATATCAGGACAAAATCAGAAACAAAGAAAAGCGAATCAGATGCAAAAACTTGAAACTGCAACCTGATTTGGAAAAGAAGTCAGATTACTAGGCATTCCTTTATTCAAACAATAATAGCGAGTTTAAGCACTAGTTATACGTAACTTAGACCCCTCCCCGCTTCATATAGCTTTCTTTGTGCACTCATTCATTTTCTTTTCTAAAATTAGATGGAGATCAGGCAAATTTTTCATGTCACACTAATAAATTACCTTTTAGTAGAACTTTATTCATCCTTTCTGCTTTTCTAGCAGCTTTTAAAACCTCCTTCGTTGCTTTTTTTTCCTCAGACATGGTACCGAAGCGTACTTTCCACTCCTCGATTTTGGTTTTCTCCAACTTGGTAAACAGAATAGATGGCTAAAACATTCATTTTTATTTACATTACAATGCATTAGTCGACAACACGGCAAGAGGCATCTTTAGGGATACAATTTAATTCCGTTATACTTTGATCAGTCTACAGAAAAAGGATTTGACGCGCTAAAAGTAAGAAATAACGCCAAATGAACGCACTTTTTCAATATTTATGCCAGTAAAGGGGCGTTCATGAACAGTTAGTATCAAGCAGCTCGAAAACACGGATAAAACAGGAAAAGCTAAATCAATCATACTAAATTAGCTTGTTGTGCATGCTGGCTCTGTTCTGTCAAACATTATTTTTCCGACTCACAATTAACCCGCAGTCAGTATTACTGGCGTCGCCACTGCTTAACGAAAAGAGTCCACGATTTTAAATCCCTGTCAAATTTTTTTTTACTGATTTGTGATTTGGAACGTCCGAAACTTTGAGACGTTTGTGCTACGAACAAAGCTGGCTGCCTACATATTTCTTCGCAGTTTAAGTAAAAGAGGAAAATGTACCTTAGAAAGTTTGTGCCCCGCTTTGACGAATTGAATGAATTCCACTGGAAGTCGGATCGCCTTATTTACATTGCACTGTTCAATGATTTTTCTGCTTGTCATCGGCATGAAAGGGTAGGACATCGAAGAAAGCAGCAAACAAATGTTGATACACATTGCCAAAACTGTACCTCCCCGTTCCCTAAAAACTTCACATGCATTTTAAATGCAAGTCACTTTCAAAAAAACCCACTTTTCCTCTGCAGATCCTTTAACAGCAAGCCACGGTTTGGTAGAGTTGAAGTATACATTCCCTATCCTCGATACAGCCATCACTCCCATTAGTGCATCATGAAACTTGATCCGCTCGAAGTTTTGAATGAATTGAGCAAGTTCAGAGTTGATATCGGCAATAAGCTGATCTTCTACTTCAGTAGTCCTGATCTCTGGCTGAATACCATTGAAGTTGTCGTGAACAGAGGTCATAGAACGATGGATAAAGTTTCCAAAATTTCCATGTAATTCTTTAGCCTGCAACAATAAATAATCCATAAAAGTCCTAATTAAAGACAAAAAATGAAAATAAAGTTTAAATGTCTCTACCACTGCTGCAAAGTCATCCCACATAAACGAAGAAGCACTTGTTTCCGGTCTCTGTCGAATCAGATAAAATCGCCAAACATCTGCAGGAACACCAAGAGCCATCACTGCGTCGCCAAATATTCCAGTATTGCGAGACTTGCTAAACTTGTTGCACTCATGACTTAAATGATGAGTCGCACAGAGATGACGAGCTTTGGTGAAATTCTCCCTTGTCGCTATAAGGGTGGCTGGGAAGATGATGCCGTGAAATGCAACATTGTCTATGCCCATAAACTGGTACTGAAAAGGTAAAATTCAGCTTCATTAAAAAAAGACTAAGGTGCCCGACAATGTCGCCGGCCCCCTTGTCTTTTGCTTAAGCTTTTGTAAAAAAACGTTTGTGCCCACTGCTATAATCTATAGCGGACAGGAAAATTACTGCGTAATGCATAAAAAGATTGTAGAGAAATTTTTAAAACAATTTTTGCTGAAAACGTCTAAGACAACAATAACATTTTAAAACTTGTGGGAAGTAAAGCAATTCCTGAAGAACACCAAAAACAGGAATATAACTAATTCAATTTTTGCAAGAACTAAAGCAGCACAATTTGACTGTGACAGCTTGAATAATTTGTGAAAAACTCACCAACTCAACTTCATCCGGGTTTTTCCACCACTTCTTCCAGTCATTTCCCAGCAAAGTTTTGGTCATCGACAAGTATCCAATCGGAGCGTCGAACCAGACGTAAAATACCTGCAAGTGAATCACACTGTTACTTTCACATCAGTTTATAAACTTTGAAAAACCTTCGAATCAAATTTTTCCAGTGGCACGGGCGTCCCCCATTTAAGATCTCTGGTAATACAATGCTGGAAAAATATTAGCCAGGAATCCAAATCAAAAAACTATCTTACCTTTTTCAGACCACTATCCAGCAAGGTTTTAACTGTACTTATCGCACTTTTCGACCAATGACAATCCTCAGCACTAGTAACCGCATCCACGTACTGCCTCACTTCACCCTAAGACACTTTGATAAAGACGAAAATTCATATGGCGAGAGAAAAATGGTTACAGCTAATCGATCCAGATCAAGAAAGATGTGCTTTGACTGCCTCACCTTAGGAGTGCTCTTGCAAATGTGGCATTTCGGATCAATCAACTTGATCGCATCCAGCAACTTCCCGCAGCCTTCACATTGATCTCCACGAGCATCAGCGAATTTACAGTGAGGACAGCTTCCAAACACGAATCGATCAGCCAAGAACCTAATCAATAAGTATTAAAAGAGCATAGTGGTGTGTTTTTGTACACCACTGTAGCTAAAAACACTGACCTGTCGCAGCTCTCACAATGCAATTGTTCCAGGGTACAAGTCGAAGTGAAATTATTTTCGTAGACCTTATAGAAAATGTCTTGGCAGACTCTAAAAGTAAATTCAACATTTATCGGACCTTTAATATTTCGGATCATTTAAAACCAGTCTATGCAGAAGTAGAGTAAATCATTGGATTAGGGTGGCACTTTGAGGAGAGGAGGGTCATTTCTAGATAATAAACCCTGACTGAAAGAAAAAAAGGGATTCACAAAACTAACTAAGCCCAAGAGATCGAAAAATTTGCAACAGAACTAATTTCCACCTCACTCAAAACTAGGAAAATAATAGCAGTTCGAGTCGAAAACTAAGATTGTCTAAAAAGTAAGCCAAAAGTGCTTCTCTAGCTCACTTCTTCACTAACTTAACAAAACAGTCCAAAAGTAACGCTTTAATAAACCTTACTGAGTTTGGTGATGAGAGACTGTTCTGCCAAAATAATCAAAGTCTATGTTAAACCACTCGTAGATCTCCTTGTGCATACGGTGATATTTATCACAAGTTTCTTGAACGCTGACGCCATCTTTTAAGGCTTTCATTTCCGTCTGCAAAAAAATGTAAGCGTAAAAGGGTAATTGTGTTTCACCCACAGCTGTTCCATACTCATCAGTGCCACAAATGTAGAGACTCTGATATCCCTTCGTTTGACAGTACCTTGAAGTGATGCGCGGTAAGGATCATTAGAATAGCTAATTCAGACCTGGAGAAGACATCTGCACTCAAAACACTGCTAACAATGTTACCTGCAAGTGGAATTTCATAAAATTTAAAGCTCACATTGAATATGTTGAATTAATCTCATGAATCGAATACCCAAATGCGGAACATTGTTGACGTAAGGCAAAGCAGAAGCTACAACTTATAGTTTAATTACCCACTTCCAATATAAATAAAATCTTACTGATAAGGACATTGCGTGCTCCTTTCAACGGCAACCTAAATATGTTGCATGACTAAAAAAATAGTGAAAAAAACTGCCTGCCTGTTTTTGCAAGAACTATCGAAAAATTCCGGCTCAGTGGAACTCCACGAAAAATTCTACAAATCAGACAATTGTGGAGATTGAGGTAATACACAAGGTTACATTGATCGATGGCCCATGAGAACAAAAAGCACGAATAGGACTAGTGAAATACAACAAAGCTTTCATTTACTCAAGAAATGCGTTGCTAAATTTGATAATTTTGGCGTATGGACGTTTCGCAAATTTTTGCATTTTTAAATTTTATAAATTTTGCCTTGGTCCCCCAAGCTCATTTTTTCGCAAAAATATTTTTTCTCAGAATCTCTTTTAAACAGCTTTATTTTTTTTAACAGCTCCTTTTTAATTTTTCATTTCTCACATCAATACAAGCCACACATGCACACTTTTTGAGCATACAAATAAGCCTTTAGGCTTAGGGTGGGCCAGCAAAGGTTAAGTTAAGCAGCATACACCTTGCTTCCTTTAGGTTTAGTAGCTCACGCGATATTTCATACCAATAGTAGTAAGTAACAGTGTTTTCATAATTGACATGACATCTGACACTGACACTGACGTCAGCTTGACACTGACATGACATTTAAAATGACATTGACACTGACATTTGGTGTTTTTTTTTATTTTTATTTTGTAACGTACCGCTGGCAATAAGATTTTTGCTTGCACAGAAATTGAGAAAAACTTCTTTTTAGAGAAAGCTATGGGAAAAACCATAACCTCGGCGAAAACTGACACCGCACGATCCTCACTCAATCCTAAAAAATATGGAAGCTAAGACCGGGTACTCAATTGAAAAAATCAAACCAAAAATTCCCTTTATTATCGAATAGCAGGAGATCAATCATGTAACGACAACAAAATGTAAATTGGAATGGCTTGACAAGACGAAGGAAACTAGTTGATGCCAGAAATTTTTACTTGTTGACATCAAATTTCTGGACCGGCTCCTCCAGGCACTAGCATCGTGATGTGGTTACCATTAAGCAGGATAGCATCAAGTTTAGTCACACGTTTGCCTTCAGAAGTTGTCTCATATTCCACTACCTGAACAAAAAAATCTTTGAGTATGTGCTTAGGTTATGCAATCTCAAGTAACGTACGTCTTCAAGCACCTGAAACTTCATTTTAGGTTAAATGGAATGAAATTCATAGTGAAATTTCATTTCATTCTGATTTCAATTTCATTCAGGAAAACACTGGTGCGTACCCAAAACACAAACCATAATTAATTATTTTAAGGTTACACACCATAAGAAAAAAAACTTTGAAAGGCGTCATTATTGGCCATTCCACAGTAATAAAGTAATAAATGCTCACCATGTTTACGTAGTCATCGAAACCAACAAGCGTGCCAACTATTTCTTTCTCATCTAAAAAAGGAAGAATTAATAAAGCATGGGCAACACAAAAACGTGATTAAATTTAGTTATATTTCAGTTGCAGTCTTCAAAAAGTGAAAACACTCACTTTTCATAATCACCCATATCTTTGACCCAATGCATTTGTCTATCAGCTCTAATGGCAAGAGAGTAGAAGGATTCACTGCGGTTGATGCGGCCATTGCTTTCGTCTTCGAGGAAAACCTAAAAAAGCTCAAACTGAAATTTCAATTTCACCTTTAAAAAAGCCAACTCTCGTTCTTACGCACTATATCGAGAGTTAAAATCGTGGTTTAAATCGAGAGTTGGATTTTTTAAAGGTGAAATTGTTGAGTTGTTTAAAAACGACTGGCAAATTCAGAATCCTTATGATTTTTTGCCTTAGAGACATCAACATCGAAATGGGCAAAAGATGTCAAAATTAAGGTAAAAAATGGTCGGACCCAACTGTGCATCAAACTTTTTGGCATACAAATCCGGTCTCTACTCATAAAGCAATTGCTTTTCACGACAAAAAGGCCCTTTACTAAAAAGGCATTAAAAAATTCAGACTAAAGAACCGGAATATCGCCGGAATTTTGAAAGAACTGAATGGAGCAAATTTGAGAATGATTGCTAAATCTGTTCAAAAAAAATTATGTTAGTAGCTGTTATCGAGCTTTTTTCGCAAAACTTTGATAATGTTCAAAATAGTTTATTGCACAACAACAAGACTCGGCGCTGGATGGACATAAAAAAGCCAAAAAAATAGCGTTTGCTTATGCAGAGAAATCTCTGAAATAAAATCAACAACAGAAAAGAGAGAGAGAGCAAAAACAAGAAGATCCGATTTAGGAGGATGGGATACATGCAGATGGAGTTTAGAAAGATCAGCATAAGCATCTACCGTATAACCTCTATTAATCCTCCCCCCTCTCTCGTCACGAAGGTCGGTGGTTAACGATTTTTTGCGGCTCAACCATTCGACCATTAGATACTGACATCATACTTAAAAATATAGCACTGAATTTCAGCGACATTTCTGAGTATTGTCGGGTGGTTGAGCCGTAAAAGATGGTTGACCACCAACCGTCGTGACGAGAAAGATAGTAGAACCTAAAAAAGATTATCCTGTTGATTGGACGTGTTGAATTTTCGTTGATAAAGCTGTTTGGAATGAGAATTTGGAGGGACCGCGAATTTTCCGGACAACGTAAAAAACCTTTTCGAGCTTTATCGTCATAGAAAGTCGGTTTTTAGAAAGCCAAAAATTTTTGCTAGCTCAAGGTAAGACTTTTGAGATAAGATTTTCTAGTGTATTTTATTCCTTTTGACGACCATGCTTGTGGGCACAATAGATACAACGACGACATTTCAAATTTTTTATTGCTACTGTGGATTCTGGTTTTTCAGCTTCTCTACAGTTAATACTCTTCTCCGTTACCATCTCCGTTCAGACCAGCTTCTTCCACTTCTTCTGGAGGAGCAAAGCCATCCTCTGTCTCGTATAATACCTAGAATTGAGTTTTTAAAAGTTTCAAGTGGCCGTAGAACGTGAAAAGCTCTACCTCCAGCAATTTGGGAACCTCCACTACTCCAGCTGGCTCATGGTCTTGGCAAATGACCT
>BBSZ01014512.1:0-17986 GCA_000981365.1 Subanguina moxae
GTTGTGAAAGTTTTGTTGCTTGATTTCCACAAAAAGTGTTTGCAGACCAGAAAAAGTTTAGATACCAACACAAAAACTGGAGTGGAAAGCCCAATCAAAAATTGGCTCTTTAGTAAACGTTGAGCACAAGCCCACTGGTGGAAAAGTTAAAGTAATATGACTTCTTCAAAAGTATTAAGGCTCTTTATTGGTTGCTTGCAGATATTCAGCCAACGGATCCAACTGGACAATGTTCAGAGCAAAGTTGGCTCTTTGGACAATGCAGCACATGTGCCTGGAGGTGGAAATGTCAAGGTATGCGCGACTGCTTCTTTATTTCTACTTTTGAGCATAAAATACAGTCGAACCTCGTTAAACTGGCACCCCTAATTCAAAAAAATGTGTTTGTGGCATTGTGTTTTTGACCTATGTTTTGCTGGTGTCTTCTGGGCATGTTATATACCAAAACGTAGCCTAGAATCTAAGCTAAATTTTGGTATATAACATGCCCAGAAGACACCAGCAAAACATAGGTCAAAAACACAATGCCACAAACACATTTTTTTGAATTAGGGGTGCCAGTTTAACGAGGTTCGACTGTATATAGTAAGCGCAGAGATGAAGACGACGTCTCCCACTTTGAGCTTTGCTGCGTTTTTTTTTGATAATCCCAACATTGTTTCCACTGCATTGGTGTTTGCAGTTCTTGGAATGGTTAACTGTGAAATGAGAGAGACAGCTTCTTGGCCTTGAGTTGATCCTAGTCAGTCTATATATCTGAGATTATAATTAATTGAGCATGCATTCGACGACCAATATTAGCCGAGACCCTTAGGCTCTAGAAGATCTTTAGCTTGAGTATCAAAATACTGTTGAATAAAGGATAAGAAGCGGGGGAAAAATGCATAAGACTTTATCAAAAGTAATCTTAAAATGTCTGTTTTCAGGTGTCCAACTACACCGTTAGCAATGCGAGAACTCCAAGAAATAGCAATAATGCTAGCAGGACCACTTCTGGGAACAATAGTCGCCGTTCTTCCTCCACAGCGCCCCGTTCATTTGGCAGGGAAGAAGTGAGATCTTCTGAATCGAAAGATTTCGACTTCAATTAGAAGAAGGAGATCCTCCTACACCTATCAGATTAGAGTTGTAGAAAGAGAAAGGAAAAAACTAATTTATAGATGCAATTTATTACACAAAAGTAGCCATGGTCACACACTCTCGTTGTATAACAACACACTCTCGTTGTATATAATCCCAATAAACCACCGAACATTTCTGCGTCTTTTGTTTTAACACAACATAACAAGAAACCCATTAACAAACAAAATCATTGATTGCCGTCAGGAAAAGAGGCTCCGGAAGCCAGAGTTTGTGCAATTATCCTATTGCGAATAGCTTGTGCAGCCACCAAATCCCCTCTTGTAACCGCCAAACTCAGCTGCTGGTGTTGTTCTGCTAAGGACGGCATGCTAGAGGCTTAAACACCCAGTTTAATGCTTTTCTTCTCAGTGATCTACAGTATGTCACAACTTTTTTTTCTCAGCATGCCAGTTTTGGCTATATTTGCAAAAAAAAAAAGCTGTGCCACTCTGCATAACATATCTACCATCAAAGGGAGGAATCGGAAGACGGAAATTGGGGGGAAATTGATTGGTTGGAGGGGGAGGAATGTACCCGTTGTTAAGTGCTGCCTGATGAGCCAATATTTTCTCCATGATGGAGGAGTCAGCTGAAAAGGTGAAAATGAATCCATATTTTCTAGTCGCATGTGTAAAATGTACTCACGAATGTGATTTGCTCCAAAGTGCATGGGAGGAGCATTGCCAAAAGAAGGTTGAGATGGAGGAGGATACTTGAATTTGGCGGAAGGAGGGGATGAGGAAGAAGAAGGTGAATTAGCGTTGGCAAACAGTTTCTGCAGCACAGGCAGAGGGGCTTGTTGCAGCAGCATACTCTTCTGCTGTTGAGCCTGTTGTTGTTGCTGAGCTTGCTGCATCAACATATTCTGTTGCATTTGAGCCTGTAAAATGGCAGCCGCATTTATAACTGTAGCAGCTGGGTTCTGCTGCATGCCACTATAAAATCCACTTTGTCTAGCCAACTCATTGAGATCTATGGGGCGAGACGATGTCGGGGCATTAGAGGGAGAAAGTCGAGCAGGATGGGCAGCCATAAGAGTCCTGCGTTCAAGCTCCTCTACTGTCATCATGCCGTTGAATTCGCTCTAAAAATGTGAAGGATTAGCCATGCATTAGGATTGAAACTCTGGATAATGTTTTTACCGAAAGCCGAAAATCGGAACAGTAGAGAAAGTTACCGAAGGGCAGTGCAAGGGGACGACAACAAAAACGGGTGATGTTATAATACAATTGCGTGCTCTCACAGTCCATTTTTGAAAACGGGTACCACGAAATCTAGTGGGTGGGCCAGAGTCTGCTTTGCGACAATTCGTTTCACCCACGTATAAACCCAAATGCACAAGGCTAAACTAGCCCGCTAAATAATTACCGGAGTGGGTTTAGTATTGGCATTAGCGGAAGCAGCTGCGGCCGCTTGTCTCATCAAAATATTCTGCTGGAATTGAGCCTGTAAGAAAGCATTGATAGCCGCTGGATTAGGTTGTGGAGCTGCATGTCCAGGGTAGAAACCAGCTCTACCCAATTCATTAACATCTGGACGCGAAGCAGAGCGAGATGCGGAGGAATGCAGATTGGAAGTGCTGGGCCTGCCCAACAAAGCATTGCGCTCCAACTCTTCCACTGTCATCACCCCACTCAGTTCACCCTGAACAAAAGAGAGATTGTGGGAAACGCTCTCCAAACAAGAAATAAATTACTGGAACATGCTTTGGCGCAGCATTGGCAAAGAGTTGTTGCAGCATTGGAGGCAGGGAGTTTCCTGTGTCCGGCGAATTTCTTTCCCATTGTCGTCCAACAATGGCTCTTAGACTAGATTTTGTCGGCTGTGATACTGATGCCACCAACTGCTCTGGCTCAGCTTTAACGACTTCTGGATTTTTTTTGATTCTTAATCTTATCAAATGAGTTACAGGGTGTCTTAAGAAACTTGCTCATTTTCAGAGAACCATAAATTTCTTCTAAGCCCACAAAATCAGGTATAAACTTTTGGGGAGGGGGTATATTGACTTGGGGGAAGGGGTAATATACAGTAGAGCTGGCCATGAGACCTCAAAAATAGGCGAATATCATAAGACAGCCTGTACTCTGCATCACAATAGCAGACCTTCTTTCTCTTCTGATTTCGGTTTGTTGCTGAAGAATCGACTTAAGCGACTAAAGGACGGTTGATTTGATGTCGCAGTTGCTTCCTACAAAAAAAAATTATCTTTCTTTCAGTAAGGTTGTCATACAGACTCACCGTAAAAGAGAGTCCTTGGCTCACAGGTGTTGGAATGTCACAGAGATCGAGAAGACCTACAAAATTGACACAGCTCGACTATAAAAAAGTAAAGAAGGTATACCCATGTAAGCAGCAAACTCAGCATCCGAATTCGGGAACAGCTTTTCTTTGCTTGTATCCACCTCGACGGTTTGTTTAACTGTAGAAGTGAGTGGAATTTCACTAGTTTCATCAGGAGCATTATCATCCTGGAGAGCGGAGCTGTCGATACCTAACTTGCTGAGAGTTGCCAACGCTCTAGAAGATGGTCGAGAGTTTTGGGAAATGCTGTTCGATCGAGACTTCTGCTCCACGACGTCTTCCGGACTGAGTTCAGAGCGAGCGGAATCTTTTGTCTTTCCTTTCTTCTTGCACTCTAAAAGAGAAATATTCAGATTGAGAATCTCTTTTCTACGCAGAGGAAATACTTTTTTCCTTAACATCGTCTTCTTCAAATCCTTTTAGCTCAATTACGTCGGTCATGGAGGAAGGCCCTAAAAAGTATAACCATAAGCACATAAATGCTTCAAAGAAGATCAAAAATACCTTCATCAAGCCACTCAGGCACTCGCTCTGATCTTTCCTCAAAATTGTGCCTTCCTCTATTCTAAAATAAGTGGGCATGCAAAACCATTGTCTTCAAACAAGTTTATTTGCAGCATACCGCTCTGTCGCCCCATGCTTTGCCGCCTTCTGAGTTGTTGTTGTTCCGCCAGACAGTTGGTTGACCGTTGTTGTAGGACGAAGTTCGAGGACGACTATCTAGCGCACTTTTCTGCTAAAAGTTGAAGAATTAAAAGTTTTAAACCAGTGATTAAAACAAACTCACAAAAGCAGGCTTGAAATCTACACCATTGCTTAGTTGACTTTGACGCCATCGAGACTTGGAAGACTTTTCATCATCTAAAGAAAATTCGTAAATACAAGCCAAGGCAAAAAAATTTTCAACAAACCCAAATTTTTAGGAGAAGATGCCCTGCAACCAGAAGAAAACCCTCGTCTTTGCGGTGAGAGAACAGTCTGTTCTAAGTCATTGGCACAGCCATCCGCCTTCAGCTTCTTTTTGTTCACAATTGGACGAGTCTCTATTCCCTCACATTGCCAACGGTATTGCAGCCATTTGTCCGGAGAAAATAGTCCATCGTCACTAAAATATATTGAATGGCCGGACTGTCCGATAAGGCGTGTCCTGTGCCCGCATCTTTAACCCATCCAACCTATAAGAGTGGGTGACTTGGGGTAAAGAAGCGCACATGCCTAAGACATGAATGACTCGAGAATTACCCTGCACCATCTATGCAGCAGGTCTCAGTAAACCAAAATACGTTCAAATTACACCTTTTTCGGCACACATAGGGTATACAGGTACCCTCCACACTTGGTTTACCTTGGCTCTCAAGGCAAAAAGTCAAAATTTCCACAAAAATGGTCTGTTTGTAACTAAAAACGTGTTTCCTATACGTTTTATCCGCTAGAATACCAAAAAAATGCTTTTAGAAGTTTTTGGGAGGATTTCCTACAAGGGAGTATGGCCGACTGAATGAATAAAGGTAGTAAAAAACCAACTTATCAAAGTCTTTGGAGAGCATAGAAGGCCTTGTTCTGGATAGCACCTAAAAACTTGCTTAGTGGACTATTGGTTGTAAACCATCTTTAATTAGACTTCTCACCAACTCCCGCATGGTGACCATCACTTCTCGGGGATAAGAATAAGTGGAAGGCTTTTGCATTGGGGTATTTTTGAAAAAGGGTAATAAATTAAACTAGCTAATGTACAATGTAAACAGAAGAGTTGCCCGTAAATCTAGATTCCAAAAATTATTACATTATTTACAAACATTGTGTCCAAGCTGATTGAGGGTAACGAGACTCATGCAATCGCGCATCCGAAACAATCAACCACGAAACAAAGAAGCGAGCGAGCTGCCGGTTTCCAAAAATGACAATCCCCAGTTTTAGTGCTTGTCAGGCATTTTGCGCTAATTCAAAAGCCAAATTTTACACATCTGAGCATGCGAAAAGATCTACAGCACTCAGGCACTAGCGTCGGAGCTGGTGGCACACTCTGGAGTCCGCAGTCTAAATTAAACCAATCGCTAATAGCGATTATAGCTTATAATATTATAATAGTATAATTATAATAGATTATAATAGGCTAACAGCTATCAAAATTGTGCCATTTGTTTCGCCTTACTTGATGCACTTATGATTCCATTTTCAGCTCTTCTACGCTCATGCCGGTTACACCCTTCAATGTGGCTTGGCAGCTTTCAATCCGAATGTCCAGGTCTATATAGAAAATTTTTCTCTCGTGAACATGGGTAGTATTATTGCCAATGATTTGATTAGTGGTTTTGTTCCTGTAAATTGTGAAGTTTCATATGTTCCGCAATGAATTTCTGTGGCTTGATGTTCTTTAATCCTCAATAGTTTAGCCCCAGGTCGACCGTGCCTAATTACTGGAACGCTTTGCTAAGCTCTCTCGCAATGTCTTGCTCAGTGGAATGGATTTCCAGTACTTGCATCTCCTGGTACATAATTATGTGTCTTATGGATAAGCATGTAAGCCCTGATACTTTTAGATTGATGAATTGATAAGCCGTCCGACAAGCGCCAATAGGCAAACGTCGGGTTCCAGTTAGAAAATCTGTTGTGGAAATCCTTTCATGAATTACAATTTTTGTTGATTGTCGTGTTTATTTGGTTTTTTTTTAACTAATAAATGTCATTCTCTTTTTCGTGAAAGGAATGGGCGTGCACAAGCACCCTCAAACAGCTGTCTCGGATTGTAAAAGCGGTTTTTTGAGGAAAACAGGATATCGTAGCGTTACCAAAAGTGAAAAAAACTGTATTTGGAAGTTGTTGCGGTCCCGTGTGGAACTGAAATGTCTTGACTACAGTATGATCTCCAACCCAAAAAGTTGTTTCACTGAGCAATCTTTTCGTTGTAATCTCTCTTTTCCGCTAAATAGAATTTGGTTTACGTTAATTTTTGGCCAATCTTTAAAAATCTTGCTTAAAACTGACAAATACCGTGTTTATTTGACTCCTTTTACCCAACCAATTGCAATTCCCACAAAATTTTCAGCTGAAAAATCAAGCATGGCTGTCGGTAAAAACAAGAAGATGGGGAAGAAGGGAGCCAAAAAGAAGGTTATTGACCCGTTCACCCGCAAGGAGTGGTATGATGTCAAGGCGCCAGCCATGTTCACCAACCGCAACGTGGGCAAAACACTTGTCAATCGCTCGCAAGGAACTAGTAAGTTAACTGATTTCTATTTCCCCACAATTATGGGTCAAAAGGGCACTTTAGGTCCATCCTGATTGGGAGGTATGGGCCAGTCCCTATCGGTATTTTTCTAAATTGTTTGTATTTTCAATGCCTATTCTTGAGAAGATTTTGCTTGATTGAATGTCTCGAAAGAAGAATTTTTTTACAAAAATGGCTATTATTTGTGTAAGAGTGCAGAAAACTTCATAAAACCAGCACAACTCTGCTCTAGTTCTGAATGGGCGTGAAATACACATCTCTTAAAAAAACTTTGTATGATTATTTCCAACCGATCCTCTTGCAGAGATTGCTAGTGATTTCCTCAAAGGACGCGTCTACGAGATCTCTCTTGGAGACTTGAACAACTCGGAGTTTGACTTTCGCAAATTCCGACTGATTTGCGAGGATGTCCAGGGCAAGAACTGCCTGACCAACTTCCATGGCATGAAATTCACCCGTGACAAGCTCTGCTCCATTGTTAAGAAGTGGCATGTAAGTGGTATTTTTAAGACGACCTCAGCAAATTTTTGGCTTTACATATTTTGGCTCTACTAAAAGTGTTCTTCAGACTTTGATTGAGGCAAACGTTGCTGTAAAAACCACCGATGGTTATTTGTTGAGATTGTTTTGCATCGGTTTCACCAAGAGGAATGCCAATCAAGTCAAAAAGACCAGGTAAATTAGTGTGGGAAAGAGTTTCTTCCTGGTGTAAAAAGGTTGGCTGGTCACTCATCCTACGATAAATTGCCGAAAATATGGCTTAAAGTAAAGTTCTCAGCATCTTATTGATGCAACAACCAAACCAAGTGGATGTCCACCGGCTTTTAAGGCTTCAAAACCCTTTTCCTTGTACTAATTAGAGTATTTTAAAAAGGGTTCGACAGGAATGAATCAGTTTTATAGGCTATTTTACAATTTTTCAAAAAATTGTAAGCACCCTATAAATGGGTATTTCACTCCTGTTAAACCTTCTTTAGAATAACCTAACTAGTATAGAAAAGTGAGTTTCAGAGCCTGAACATAAAAAAATTTACACCAAGTGGACATCCACTTGGTGCATGGACAAATGCCTATGCGGAACACTACACTATACCCCCAGCATTAGATTACACTATATCCCCAGCACTAGATTGCACTTAGCCGAAATTTTTAATAAAAAATTTCTCTACAGAACCCAACTAGGAATCGAAACCTTGTAAAGAGAACCTTTCGAAACTACCACAAAAAAAAACGACCACAAAAACTGACTACTCCCGCTTTTTACGTTGTATAAATACTAATGTTATTAATTAAAACAGTATAGTAAGTGCTGGGGGCATAGTGTAATTTAGCTACCTATACTTGTGGAGCTTCCTTGCAAGACAAGCCAAAACAGGGAAACAGATTTTAAAAAGCATGTCCAACTGTCGTTCTATCATTTTTCGGGCATAGTTTCTTTGATACAAAATTCTAGCTATGCTCAAACCTCGAAGGTCCGCCTCATCCGTGCCAAGATGGTTGAGATTATTCAGAAGGAGGTTTGAAATTGTTTTTTCAAAAGTTTGTGTATTCATTTTCGATAGTTTAGGTGTCTTCTAGTGACTTGCGTGAGGTGTGCAACAAGTTGATACCGGACTCTATTGGCAAAGATATTGAGAAGGCATGCTCATTCTACTACCCTCTGCAAGATGTCTACATTCGCAAGGTCAAGATCCTCAAAAAACCCAAGTTTGAGCTGGGCAAACTGTTGGAGATGCACGGCGAAGGATCTGGAGCTATTGCTTCAGGAGCTGGCAAGGAGGGAATCGACCGCCCCGACGCCTACGAGCCACCAGTCCAAGAAAGTGTTTGAAAAAGCCAAGTGACAGTTCTGTTTGTTCCTTTGTTGTTTGGTGTTATTTGAAGAATAAATGTTGAGTCATTTTACGGAAATGCAGACTCGAACACATGACTGTTGTTTCAAGCCTTTATTTACTGGAAAACTAGTCTGAAAACGGAGAACAATAGGGCAACAAATCTTTGAATTCACAGCCTTGGCTACAGCATATTAGCATTATTTCTGAGATGGTGGCAGGTCGATATGCTCCCTTACCAAAACTGTTTGTTGACCTTTTTTTTCTTCTCATTGGACAAGCAATTTGAAAGGCCTCAAAAAATGATCTACCACCTGGTGGACACAACTGAAAAAACATGGATAGAAAAGAGTCGAAAAAATTGAGGCTGGAAATTTTTCATATATAAACCCTTTTGTCTTGCGCAAAATAGAGGATATTATATATTCTAAGACTGTCCGGTTGTCAAAAAATACCATTTATAAGGCTGTTTACCCTGGTTCCCCAGCTCAAAATAGGGAAATTTTTGAGTTTCCAAAAACCGACTTTCTGCGGCGAGATAGTGTGCATCATAGTCAGCCATGGTTAGCTCAGCTAACTTAGCTGTCGTATGTCTTTAAGCAATAGAGTAAAACTTACTTTTAAAGCTCCAAATTTGGTCTGCTGGTCTACTGTGATCACCCCAAAAATTTTTGCAGCACCAGTTGAAGACACTGATATTGCATGTACCAGTCTTGTAGGTGAATAGTGAAAGAAAGCCAACAGCAAAGACACCGCAATGTTGTGTTGAAAAAATATTCTGATTAGGTGTTTTCGACGTATCATTTCCAACAAAGCTACGTTTAATAATAACCAATAATGAGTAAGTGCTGCCTTTATAATTGCAGATCTATGATTTTAAAAATATAGGCTTTTTAAATGACGTTACTTGTTTTGAGGTATGTAACCTTTATAATTGCATACCAGCCAATGAAACAAGCTGGGGGAATAGATAAACACTAGTACTTGTAAACGCTAGGAATTAAAGTTGTGGAAGGAGATGTTAGCAAAATAAGGGAAGCAAAAAAAAACCGCTTATCTTGAAGAATTTCGGTGGACAAACAGCATCAAGGAAAAGGACCCCTTTGAAGAGTTGTTGGATGCTATCGCCGACTTATATGAGCCAAGGAAGAAACAAGAATAGATATCATTCCCGTTACTGTTGCTAATGTTTACGCATAAAAGAACAAAAAGTGATTGGAAAAAAATATTTTTCAAACTTTTTTTCGTAAACCGGGTCCAATAAGGAAAGTACCGTCAGTTTTTCAATAAAGACAATTCCCTCTACAAACTCTATTGGAGTTGAAGAGTGGGACAATGGAACGTGGGGAAGTGCTGTACCCCATCAGAATTGTTCAACTATCTCAGTGTTTGGTGAAATGAAAAGATTAAAGTAAAAAGCACGTTACGTGTGAATAACTTTAGAAGGTTTGTTTTCTTCAATGAGAGTTAGAAGCAGCTAACTCCAACAAAAAGGTCAATTAAAAAGTAGAACAATTACGCAGAAGGGAAGACTAAAATATGCAAAAAAAGAAATAAATAGGAGCATAATTACGACCAAAAGAGAGTCCATAGATAATAGAGCGAAAATCAAAGAGACATTCTCAATAATGTCTTCTTCAACAGAAGCAGTCAAGGCCTCGACATAAAAACGGCTTCACGTCGATACAAATAGATAATCGAATACGACATAACACTGTCCATTTGAGTAATTTCTTGTGGTTTGATTAGTGACTGAACTTGTTGAATAAAAACCCGAGAGAAACTGTTGAACAATCTTCTAAAACAAATTTTCACATGAGCGATGCCAAACCATATCAGCAATATCATAGGCGAGTAGCCAGATAGGTAAAAACAGAGCCCGATAAAGAAATGATACAGCAGTACTTCTCACTTATTTACTTCCTAATCGAACTCTTTGCACGTTCAAGTCTAATTAGTGGATTCGTTTAATCTTTTGTTCTTTTTTTTGCCTCATATCCAATGCCATGCAGGGGTACACTATACGGAACTTTAAGACGCCTCAGTGTTTCCCTAAAACGTATTGTAGAAAGCTGTAAAAAATCAAAACTAACCAGTCATATTCTTGCTCATAACTATAACCACCATCATGCATTTCCTTCTCTAGCAGGCAGTAGATCTAAAAAAGGATTTCATCAATTCAGACAGGAATTTGTATACAGTCAATCCTAGATAACTAGGCACTCCAAAGTAACAGGCTATGGGTGCCAAGATGTCGAAGGCTGGCCGTAATCAATTGACACAATGCAAAATCAACCTTGGCGTAGTCCGGAGACTTGTTCTTGGGCAATTCGTCAATAAGTCTTAGAATTTCAGGCATAATACCTGGGAATTTTCTAAAAAAAATGCTTCCAGCATGTACAGGCTGAGGCAGAAAAGGGGCACCATTCTTTGAAAATTTGAACAAAAAAATTTTAAAGTGAAAATTTGGTGTTCCTTGTCATTTATTCTTGTATTTTTGTGAAAATTGGTTGTTGTTTCTAATGATCTGTTTGTTTTACAGTACGAAGCAAGATCTGAGGTCAACTTTCATCAACTGAGGCAGCAAAGAAAACGAATTGGCAACATTGCAAAGCTTTTTCAAGGTCGATCGCCACACCGTCAGCAGGACAATCGAGCACTTGCGGTTATGACCGGTTGTTATAAGTTTAATAAAACGTTTCGATGTGTGTCGAGGACCAGAAATCTCGGGCAAGGGCCTATCTACACAATTTTTTTTTTTGAAATGGTGCAGTTTTGCTGACTCACCCTCTAAGCACAACCAACAAAAAGTAGGAACCTGCAAATATCGGCCTGTTTTCGCAGTGCTAGCTTAGCCTCGTAAGTCTTGCTACGATGACTAAAAGAGATAGTTAACAGATATGCAGCAAACGGGCATAAAAATTTGCAATACTTTTTTCCGAACTTGGACCAAGGAAGATCGTTGTTGAAGAGATAAAGAACAGTATAGAACCAACTTTCGAGATCATCCAACGGTACTGGTAGCTAGATAAAACAACAATGGAAATCGAGAGGTTGAAATTTAAAGTGGCGTTGCCTGTTGACGATGCTGTGACAAAGATTTGAATTCAGTAGTTCCCCCTCGAGTATATGTGCGCAGTTCACTTGACGAAGTCGGTTTCCCAGCTTTATCCAAAAAGCGCAAAGCAAGCTCGAAATCGATGATGTACACAATTCCGCTCTAATATTCACCCATATTATTAAGGAAAAAGCTTCTATTCAGCAAAGAAAAACCTCGGGAAAGTGGTACCCACACACAAAATTGGTCGGTTTTATATCTCTTGAGAAAAATCCACAATAGTGCAGCTCTTCAATTGCATTCAACGTCTGGAAATGGAAAAAGGTATGTGAATGGACGTAAAATAAATCACTTGTATGGCCACTCGCAGACATGTAGCTGGAGAAAAGCCATGCGGGAAGAAGCCGGACATTGTCACCGAATTCAACAGACTTTCCAAGTTAGGGCCAAGCCGTTCCATTATCACGAAAGGTTTCTTGCTTGCAGGCAGACTCTGATCGTGAAACCGCGCAAAATGATGGCATTCTTTCTGAGAAGCAGTGGAGAGTACATCAACCTGGGAATTGCCAGTACAAAAAAATTTTATAAAAGGGTACTACTGTATTATAAGCCTCCAAGCCCCGTAAAGGGGCTCAAATACAAAGGACCAGCCCAAAACGACTCGCTTTAACGTTTTTAGGGCATTAAAATAGGTTAGGGGGATAATACACGTATTTTGTATGATACAGTAGAGTTTATAAATGTATGTGCCAACTTCTCGAGACTGGCACACATGCGTCAATAGTTTGATTACGAAGAGATCTCCATTCTGATTTCTGCACACGTTCCGACCTAAGTTGAAAGAGTAAGAGAAGCATGCTACTAATTTATGGAAATACTATTCTTACCATAACCCCAACCGAGCTCTCCCATGAGAGTATAGACGCCAGTTTGACCGATGAATTCCTTGGAATTAGACGATGTGGGGAGAGTCATCTAAACAGGGTAACGTTGAGACCTAAAAAAACCAGAAAGATAACAACTAAAAATGGAAATTTTACACAGTAAGCCGTATCCCTGCTGTTTGGTGGCGCACCCCAAAATTTCAATAATTTAACGCGAATTTTGCTTCAAATACCTTTATTTATATCGAGCTGACACATTTTAACCTTCAACAACATAAAGTTCAGCTATCCACGACCACAAATGATAGAAAATATCGAGTCCACCAAACTCCCTTCTCCAAACAAGATCAGATGCATAACTTTCATAAAGTGCTCTTGCAGTGCCAAATTCTTTCTTGTGTCGTAACTTATACTTCTGCCAGATAAATTCGATAGATTGCGTTTGTGCTCCTGTCTTAGGGTCCACAAAATTGATTAAGTGATTTACGGTGAGATGTTGATAACTTTCAGGAAGACGTTCGATGAGGCTGTTTCCAGTTTTTGACACATACGAAGACCAGCGATCCGACGTTATGGTAGTATTCGGCAAAATGAAGCATTGAATAAGTGTGCGCAAACTTTGGGCGTCTCTTCTCTTGACTGGCCTTAAACAATAATAGAAATATACGTCACTCACAAGAGAATATAAAAGACTTTATCTCAAACAGAAATGTAAAAATTATCGGTATTCGCCGCACCTTACGCCACGTGATTTCTTGCTTTTCCACCCCAGGCTGCGACACAATGACTGTGCCCTCCTCTCCAAGCAACATATATGAAAGGCAAATTTTTATGTTTTAAGTTAAAACAAGCCAAACCAAAGTGAAACGCGAACATAAATTTTAGATGCCAGAGTCAATGCCACATGATAGAATGGATGATGGTTGGACTATTGCGTGCATGTCTCGCCATCTTTTGTCTGCTTCCTTGCTCAAGAATAGGGGAATATAGCTGTTCAGTGGCAGCATCTATGCCTCTTTAGGTGCGCACACACTGTAAAAAAAGCATTTCTCTGTATTCTCTGTTTCTAAAAATACCAAAAACGTGCTCTCTTGCTCTGTGAAAAGAGTGGGATGCTTGCTGTTTTGATGGAGATCTAAGTCTGGGGAGAACACCATTCAGTCCTACCCATCTAACCTGTATTCTGGCAGTAGTTGCCTGAGTATTCCAGGCTAGGAGAACACCATTCAGTCCTACCTTTCTAACTTCTATTCTGGCAATGGTTGCCTTATTCAAGCCTATTCTAAGTATTCTTTTGCTTGTATTCTTCTTGAATTGCACGCTTGCTGGACTTTTTCACTGCTTCTGCTGTTCAAAAGAATGTAAGACAATTTTTGCATTTAAAATCCTAGGGGATTTCTCGGTTTGGGAATCCCAAAAATTTTCAAAATCTCCATCATGAATCCCGCCTACTCAAACCCGCAAGGACTGCCAAGCAGTGGGAGCAGGGAACGTGGCTGTAGTTGCTGGTCATCTACTTCTAGCAGAAGCCTTTCTTAAGATTCAGTGTAAAGATGGGTTTGTGAAGAAGTTCGTGGGCATCAGAAAGAGGAAGGACGTCTTCCACGCGCATTATCTCACTTTCGAGCGAACACACACTAACACACGACACCATTATTGGGCAGGGAGGTGATTCATAACAATACTAGCGCCAATATCTCGATCTAACATGCTCTTAGGATCTGTCTATGCTGGCGGGGAACACCATTCAGTCATATACCCTTTTAGCTTGTATTCTGACAATGCCTGAGTATGCCTGAGTATTCAAGGCTGCTCTAACTATTCCTCTGGTTATATATGTCTTTGAGATTGCACACTTACTCTATCTCCTTTTTAGGTAGACGAACTGTACATCCTGAACCTAGGCATGGATCTTCAAATACAGGTTTCATAGCTGGTTAAAACTATTTTCTCACGCTTAGGTTTTTTTTTTTATAATTTAGTGACTCTCAGGGTGGTGAGACATTGCCTTTTTAGGAAAAATCAATTTTCTTGAAAAATAATCAAAAACGTGCATCAAAAAATGAGTTTTGAAAAAATGCCTGAGTATTCCAAAAAAATAATGGCTATTTTAATCATTTTCCTGGTTATATACCCTTGGGATCGCACACTTACCGTATAGCCTCTATTAATCATCCCCTCTCTCTCGTCACGACGGTCGGTGGTCAAAAATATAGCCCTGAATCTCAGCTACATTTTTGAGTATGGTGTCAGCACCCAATTATCGGCTGGTTGAGCTGTAAAAAGATCGACCACCGACTGTCGTGACGAAAGGGGGGGATTAATAGAGGTTATACGGTACTTAAATAATAAAAATGATTAGAAGAAAATAAAAAAAATAAAGAAAACTTGGATTTTGCCGCAACTACTTTATTTTAGTAATTTTATCAGGCTTGCCAGATTGTCTAAGTGCACGTTCAAATCGGCCTCCATCTCCACCTAAATATCCGCCAGCATCTCCACCTAGATCTCAGCCAGCATCTCCATCTAGATCTCCACCTTCACCAAGAACAAGTATGATATCAAATTACAACGAATAATTTAAACTATTGTACCGTATTCTCTCCAATAGAACCACACCCTTCCCTAATTCAAAATAGTGTTTTTGGCATTGTGTTTTCAACCTACTTTTTGGAGACAACTTCCAAGCAAGTTGGCTCTAGTATACAGTCCGGACTATGGCTAGAGGCCAAACCATGAAAATTGCTTGATATGCTATTCCCCTGTCTGTTGTGGGTGCTCTTCCCCTCTCTGATCACTGTTTACAAGCTAATAAGTTATTTATTTGTGAAACTTATCTTTACTCCACTCTTTTCTGCAGCATTGTTTTGCTTTTTTGTTTCGGAAATGAAAATAAATACTTGGCAACTAGACTTTACATCTACTGGCTGCTTTTTGCCCAAGAATACGTGTTCAGTGGCAGCATCTATGCCTCTTTAGGTGCGCACACACTGTAAAAAGCATTTCTCTGTATTCTCTGTTTCTAAAAATATCAAAAACATGCTCTCTTGCTCTGTGAAAAGAGTGGGATGCTTGTTGTTTTGACGGAGATCTAAATCTAGCAAGATCACCATTCAGTCCTACCCTTCCAACCTGTATTCTGGCAATGGTTGCCTTATTCAAGCCTATTCTAAGTATTCTTTTGCTTGCATTCTTCTTGAATTGCACGCTTGCTAGATTTGATAAATTAAAAAATGTTCTGTCTGGCTGTTTCCGCCCTATCACCAATCACACCAAGGCTCCAACAGGTAAATCAGTTTTTGTTAAGCTATACCCTTCCAACCTATATTTTGCAAATGCCTGAGTATTCAAGGCTGCTCTAGCTATTCTCCTGGTTGTATGTGTCTTTGAGATTGCACACTTACTCTATCTAGCTTTTTAGATAGCCAACCTGAAGATGTCTCTCCAGGTCCACCTTCACGTTCAGTTCCTCGATCTTTACCTGGATCTTCACCAGAAAGAGGTATCATTACCAGGCTTGCCAGAGCCATTTTCGTTTTTACTCTATCTAGCTTTTTAGATAGTCAACTTTTACTTCCAACTTCGAGTACATCATCATCTTCACTAAAAGCAGGTATAATAGCTATTTAAAACCAACTTTTCAGCTTTGGGTTAACAAAATTTGGAAGGCTTCACGAAGCTGCCTCATTATTTGAAGCTAATTCAAGTATTTTGGGTGGTTATGCCTTTAGGATTGTACACTTTCACTACCTGACTTTTTAGGCAGTCAACGTGCACATGCAGGTCCGTATATGTCTCGACCCCGCATAAAAACAGGTATAATAGCTAATTAAAACCAAGTGCTGATTTTACTGGTCCTTCCGCACACTGTACACGATGTACACGAGTGGACAGGGCAGGGATGTGGTTTACACTCAATACTTCAACATGCTATTAGGATTTGTCTCGGTTGGCGGGGAACACCATTCAGTCCTATCCTTCCAACTTGTATTCTGGCAATGGTTGCTTGAGTATTTAAAGCTGGTTGAAGCATTCTCCTAGTTATATATGTCTTTAAGATCACACACTTACACCACGTGACATTTTAGGTGTTCAACCGGGCTCTCCATTTCCTGATATTGTTCGACAAAGATCTTTATTTGGACGTGCATCTCCAACTTCATCTGATGAAGGTATGATAAGTCTAATAATAAAAATGACATATAATAATAATGAAAACATAACTATTGGGTTGTTAAATATTTTTTGCCTTTTTTATTGAATATTTAGCAATATTCAATTTGGGTTTTACGCCCGTCCTTCTCCAACAAGGCCCAAAGATGGTCCTCGTCAGTTTTTTTTTTGAGTTTGGGTCTTGGTGGCGGCATCAGGGTTGGCTAGAAACAAAATGTAATGTCTATTCTTGACGATTTAATCTACAATGAAATTCCGAATCAGGTCTCTGGAGGCTAACATATTTTTGGAACCGGGTATGATGTTGAGGACTGCCCCACCCCGCCCGCTGCTCATTCCTGTGCAGCATTCAGGGAAAGGCCCTTTTTCCTGTGTAAAAAAGACTGTCTATCTAGAAATATCATGAATGATTCATCAACAATAATAAAAATATCAATAGTAACATGGTAAAAGAAAAAACTTTCTCTTACCTTTACTGTGTCTTCTCAAACCCAGCACTTTGAACTTGTTCAATTCTTATATATTCTCTCTAATTAATCCTCGGCTGTCAAAGTTTTTTGATAGTAATAGTTTTGGAGCACTTTGGTGCCAGTACGTGCTGTGGTGCTGGTACGTGCCTTGTCGCTGGTACGTGCCGTGTCGCTGGTGCGTGCAGTGGTGCTGGTGCGTGCACTTTTGCCAGTATGTGCCACTCTGGTGCCAGTATGTACATAGGTGACAGTACGTGCTGTGGTGCCGATAGCGATATGTGATGTTTGACTTTGACGGCCTAATCTCCTGTAGGATTCCCATTGTTTTCCTGGGTGGGTTTTCCTGGGTGTGTTTTTCATTGACGGTGGTATTAACGATATAAGAGTGTATGGATTTGTGTATGGCAAGCTATTTTCCGATTCTTTTAGTCATAGAAATCCAGTTTTTAGGAAGTCGAAAAGTAATGGTATTTTTAGGTACTATACTAAGGAACCTAAGCCATATAACTAGTGCTGGAGACCGAACCGGAATCCGTACGGTCACCAGAACCCGGTTTTTTCTCAAATATGATATGATGCAAAAGGAAAAATTTTCTCTAGCCCTTGCGGTCCTTCTCAAACCCAGCACTTTGACATAGTTTGATTCCTATATATCCTCTGTATTTTCACACAGCTTCGCTATCATTTTTTTTGATAGCAGAATTTTTGGTTCCCTCTGGTCCCAGTGCTAGAGGGTTGGGGCCGTTAGGCCTGGGGGTGTCCCTTGGGGATCCTTGGGGATCCCTGGGGATCCCTGGGGATCCCTGGGGGTCCCTGGGGGTCCCTGGGGGTCCCTGGAGGTCCCTGGAGGTCCCTGGAGGTCCCTGGAGGTCCCTGGAGGTCCCTGGAGGTCCCTGGAGGTCCCTGGAGGTCCCTGG
>BBSZ01014513.1:0-10893 GCA_000981365.1 Subanguina moxae
ACCACCGAGTCCCTTTTTTCCTTCAGTTTGGAAGTGTTTTGGAAGGCAAATTTGATTACTTCATCCTCACTACTCCTCTGGAATTCCTTCTTTTGCTCTTGTTCCTTATTGACCTCGGCATCACCGGACTGCTTGGCTTTATCGATTTTTCGCTGAAGAAGTTCGTTCATTCGCTCCTCATCATCCTTCTCATTCTTGGCCTTTTGCTGAGCTTTGGACTTGCGAATCTCTTCTTCCTGGTCGATGTACTGAATGTGCCATCCCTTCTCATTTTCATCAATTTTGCATTTTCCAGAACTACCCAAGTAGAGAATGAAGCCAGTGAGGGTGTGCCACACTGTCGAATTCTGAAAATTTGGACACGTAATTTAAGGCATCACTATCATTCAACAAATATTGCCAACGGGTCAATATACAAAAAAATTAACATACCATGTGAACATGTCCCTTGTCTTTGATATATTCCTGATAAACCTCATTAGCTCTAATTCGCTTTGTACCAAAAGTGTGTCGCAGAATGTGCATGAAATTTCCTTCAAATTCTTTTGAAAACTGCCGAAGATAGGAGTTTTGATTCTCAGCAAACAAAAGCAGCTGACGCTGATGACTCTCACTGAATGAGACAGGACAATCACTGCGTAAAAAGCTGAGGATTATGTAGAAATTTTACCTTGTCAAATGGCACTTAAATCCATTTTGATCACGACATTGCTTCGAACACATTTGACAAAACCTGAAACACTTTCTTGACAATTGAAAACTCTGATGTCAACTTTTAAAAATACCATCGCAGCTTTTGAAGTCCTTTCGATTTGCATCTGTTAGCGATCTCCTTGGGTGTTCCTTTTTCATGTTTCGGCATTTTGATCGCGCTAGAAATAAAATGCAGTAAATTTCATAAACTCATGTAAAATGCAATAAAGTTGCACCAGACGCTGTTGAAGAAAATAAATTTGACTTATGAAACCCGAACAAAATGCCAAAAAAAGAATCTTTTAAAACTTTTTATTTACTTTACAAATGCACTTGAAAACAAGTAATATTAGCACATGGAACAAGAACAAACCAGCAGCAGCGTATAGGAAGACTCCAAACACGTGAAAGTTATACATTTTTGAGGACGAGAAATGAAAAAAAAAGAAATCTAACGACAAGAATATTGCAGACTAAGTCAAAGCTAAACATTTCGTGAGACTAGAGAGCGACAATTGTAAAAGAACAAAGATCACAGGAGCCTTCTCTTCAATGTGCATCATGAATTTCAAACATTGATACAAAACATTTTATGAACAATAACGGAGGGCAAATTTGTAAGGACGGCACTTTCATGCCCGCATCTTTTACTTTGTTATTTTCACCTTCGTATTTCCAAATGATCATCTTGCATTTTGCTGGTGATTCACAGCAGGTGACACCCCATTAGGAAGCTGAGGAATTTCCTCCTCGAGATCATTTTTGATCAGCAAGAAATACATAAGTACAGTAAAGAAAACTAAACGAAAATTTACGGACAGAAAAATAAAAATTTGCAAACAAAAAAGTAAAAGTTGTGTGCAAAAAGAAGGCACCGTCCTATTTATAACTCTGGAATACAAATAGAGACTCTCGAACTGTGCATTTATTCTTTTTTTCATTACTCTGCTGATTTTTTTCCATCAAGTTGGCCGACTTGGCATTCTTGTTCGATTTCCCAAACAATCAGATGGGACATGTCTCGAACACGCACCTGCTCTTTCGCCATAGCTGGCTCTTCATCTTCACCTAAATTTCAAGAGGTCTGAAAAGAAGCAAAGACCTGAGCTTACCTAGCCTGAAATCGATATAACCATCTCCCCCAGACACCATCAACAGTTTTCTACTTTCCAGTGTTTGTGTTAAGTCTGATAAGCCATCTAAAATGCACATTATGGGTTGCTTTCAGAGCAAAAAACCAGGAAATATATGTTACCAGATATTACTGGCAAGAAGAATCGCACCTAGGAATTAGAAAAAGTTAATAGTGGAAAGCTGACTACTTTTTACTGAAATACCGAATCTTTGTGACCATGGAAGCTGAGCTGAAAACAAATTAATTAATTATTTTGTCCTGCCAAAAAAAAACAACCTGGGCTTGCATCATATTGCAGTAAGGAATAGTAGAAGTTGAGCCAGAGTCAGTAAGTTGATCTTGCTGAGTAGAGCCGCCATAGACGCGAATAAGGCCACCTGGGCCTTGAGGCTCTTCTTTTCTGCCCTTGGAATTTGTAGAAATATTAATCTTGGCGTTGTTTTCTGGAATACAGAAAACTTTTTCATCATCATGAAGAATTAATAAATAGAAATGGACCTTCACTCAGAGGCACAGAGATAATCACTCCGGTCCCAGTTCCAATCCACAACCGGTTGTTCAATATAGTCAGCGAAGTTATCCTCAGATGTAAGAAATCAAGCTTGTTTGTACCTAAATTTGTTGATTAATATTTTTTTGAAAGATTTGGGTGAAAATGAAAATTACCTAGCATTTTTGTTACATAGGGCTCAATGTCAACATCCTGAAGATGTTGATAAGTATAGGAGTGGTAGAGACGAATGGTGGAGTCCAGTCGAATGGATAGCCATACTCCTTTATCAACACTGACCATGTGCCTCACTTGTGAATCTCTCCGTGGATGAGCGACGAAAACGTGCTAAAGAAGTAAATAAAAAGTACTTATATCGGTGATTTAGTAGCGTCTGCTACTGTTTAGTCAAATCTCACTATAAGAACACTGCTGATTTAGCGTTGCAGACCATTGATAGTATACTGTTTTAGAAGGGATATAACTTTGGCCACAATGGACATTATTTTGGCGCCTAAAGCGCATTACCGTATAACCTTAATAGAGGTTATACGGTATGTACCTTTATCAGTAAATCATTGGATATGTTTCAGCGGTTTTCCACATAATATAGTGTAAAGTGTAGTTCAGAGTTTGCTCTTAGGAGCACAATCCAAAAGACCAAGAAACAATCCAATCCATTTTCTGCCACATTCCTATATGTTATTTAATGTTTCCTGTGCGCTACTCTGCTTTATAACAAAAATCTGTAATGGTTGCTTGTATGTTGTAAAATGGTTGGTCTTTTTAAGCTGGGAACCTTAAGTGTTCGGGGCTCAGTTGAGAGGATTTGCTTTTGGACCTGTACTTTGTGCTGTCCGTTACTTTTACTTGTATTGCATTTGTTTAGCCTTTTTTTATAAGCTTTCCTACTGATCTTGGTGACTAACCACACAGTCGCCAACATAGCCGCAAGGATTGATCCACTTGATCATTTGGAATTCACTCTAGATATAAATTGACACTTTAATATCCATTGGGTGATTCTTTTACTGCAGTCATCTAATGCCTGCTACCCATTTTTTACTTTTTCCACGTCTTTTTTTTTTTGAAAATGTATTCTGATCACTTTTCATAATGTCAAAATTAATGCTGTACACTATACTTTTTCCTATTCCTGTGACAATATTTTTCATTGATAACAGCGATAAACGACATTAAACAATGTCCATTCCGACCAAAGTTATGACCCTTCTAAAAAGTATACTACGAATTGTCCACAACTGTATTTGGAAAAAGCGATACCTCAACTTTCAATGAGTCAGGATCAATGACAACAACACAATTTCGATAAGCTGCCCAAATTTTGCCATTGACATTGATCAAATGACACACAGAGTTAGTGGCTTTCCCCAACTGAACTATATTGTATCCTGAGTCAGACCAGTTTCCATCTAAAACATACAAAACATAAGATGGGGAAAAAAATCGCAAATACCAAAATACCTGCATCTCGGTGAAATACTACAATCAAACCATTAGCTAGAGCAGCAAATACTCTTCCATTTAAATGAAGAATGTGGAGAACTGCATCAGGCATCTTAATTTTCATCAGACAAGTCTTCCAGTCAACGACAGCAGAGTGAACATAGATACTGAAATTTTTTGGCCAAATGAATACTGTAGGAAAAAATCAGAACTTACAATTCATTTTCCAAACCCATCCACATTGTGGGCAAAGCCGTGCTTTTTTCTCCCACTTGTTCATATTTGTTGAGTGTCTCGCGAATATGTAGAGCTAAATTTCCGACTGAATTTGTAGCAGCCTTCTCGCTTCCTGAAAGTGAAGTTTTTGTAAACAGTTGGAATATAATTTTTTTATAAGCGAACAGTCAAACTACTAATACAGCTATCACCACCAAGTAAAAAAAATAAAAT
The DNA here is from genome assembly GCA_000981365.1 of Subanguina moxae. Lineage (NCBI taxonomy): Eukaryota > Metazoa > Nematoda > Chromadorea > Rhabditida > Anguinidae > Subanguina > Subanguina moxae. The sequence goes on from BBSZ01014513.1 coordinate 4,236, forward strand.
TTGTGCCTACGAGAACAAAAGTTAATGACTGTATGTGAAACGCCTCCCGTCAAGTTATGTGTTTTCACGTCAAAATGTGTATTTATCCCGTCAAATTTTTAAAATTAATTCTTGATCTTTTCTATACAATGAAATATTAACCAACTGAATTTTTGCTGGAAAAAATTGGAGCAAGAGGCTTTTAAAAGTAAATGAACTTTTATGATAGGTCCGTGATGCTATTAAAGAAAATGCGGTAGACGCATCCGCCAGTCGATGTTTTACCTACTACAAAAAACAATATGATTCTAGAATTATTGAAAGCACCTAAGAATAGCTAGACAGCACAGCAACACCAAACATACACCAAAGACAAATACAAAATAAATAAAATATAAGATAAAAAATAGCTGAACACAAATTGACGTGTTTAACTGTGCACACCTATTGATTGTTGTATAGTAGAGCCTTTGGCTTGTGTTTCCAACACCACACACTTATTTTCCGTACTATCGGCCAAGACTGGCTTCGGGAGTGCCTGCTCTGACTCTTCCGCCAAACTTCTAATAGACTCCAGCCCCAAAGGTTTCTTTACAGACACTCGTCGCAGGGCTTGATGCGGAGCAATTGCTTTAGGTGACAAAGAAGAGCAACATTAGTATGGCATTTCTACACTTTTTAAAGAGCAAACAAAAACAACTCATTTAGGGTGGTTAAAAATACTTTTTTCGTTTCTACATATGTTGTCCATTCTCTGAGTTGTTAACTAACCTGCATCATCCTCTACTGCAGTTGAGTCTTCAGGGGGTGAGCTGTTAATGCTGACTAAAATTATGGGTTGGATGAATAATATCTTGAAAGAAATCGAAAATGTTCAAATGTTTTTAATCGGTAAAAAATGAGCGCTGCTGAGTTGCCCTGTCTTCAAATCCAAAATTATTGATTCTAATGAACAATGCAGCCCATTTTCTGCCTTGATCCCCCTGTTGTTTTAGCTCCTCCTAAGCCTATACTTAATCCGCTGTTCGAATGTTTACATAGCAAAAATTGCCAGGACTTAGTTTACTTTGAGGTACCAATTTAAATTTTTTTGCAAGGAGTTGGCAGGCTGCAGAGAAATCCAAAGCGATAACTTAATATTTTGTGAATATGAGGAGCATTTCAGCAATCTTTCGCAACAGTTTTTTGTTCTACGGTCAAATTTGGACCAAAGTAAGAACAATTTATCGCAGGTTTTTACGCCATTTATCCTTTTTAGGATAAATACGGTAAGTTGGTTGATAGATGCTTACAGTCTCTTGTCCTCTTAGGCGATGGCTTTTGCTCTTCCATTGCACAGTAAGTGGGTACATCTTCACTATCCATCCTACTTAGCTGCACATAGCATACCGCTCCAAAGCTGTCGCAATCACCGATGTCCATGGGAACTTCTTTCAAATAACCTCCATCACAGGTCAACTTGGAGCGAAAGTTTTCGTCCACTCGTACTTCCGATTCGTGGACTCCTAGAACAATAAACCTAGCAACTAATTGATAAAAGATTTTTAACCAGCAACTGAAGCGATGCACAGAAGATGCGATGAGCAGACTATAAAACACTCGAGAATATTGTTGGGATTATTGGCATCCAAAACGGTGACAAAACTCTTCTTTTCATTACTGCTGCACACCCACATCAGACTGCTAGATTCATTCAGTAACCAATCACTTCTCCTCTATAATTGAGTTTGAATTGAGTTTAAATTTGACTTGCTGGTAATGTGAGAAGCAGATAATTTTACCGTTGGATCAACGTCCAATGGATCGAGTACCGAGGGATCACAGCCGAGTAATGGATCACCCACAATGAAATTGCCGTCCTTGGTCTTTCCACCATGCAAAGCAACGCTAGCTGCACACCAGATCTGAGTTTGTTTAAACTTAAGTCTTTTTAAGGTCAAGTTTTATGTAGTGTTTTCAACGATACTTAGGCGAGACTCTAATTATTAGTTTTATCTGCTTAGCAAAAGATTTCTAAACAAAAGAGTCACGTAGCAAAAAATTTGGTAACAAAGAGACCACTTAACAATTTGGCGCGTAAATTATGTTCGAGTAATTTCGAGTAGTTCGGGTATTTTAATTTTTGTGGTGTACAAAGTGATCGCGTAAAAAATTTACCTCGTAACAAATTTTCGCGTAAAATATGGTGTACAGCAATCTTGAAGAAAGAGTGTCCAAAAAACCAAGTTATTTTAGAAAAATTGTTGCACACCAGTCTTAATGCACGCTGATACCTTTAAAAAAGGTTGCCTATCCAAGAGAGGTCGACAACACATTGGCACCGGAATAGAAGCACTGGCTGAGGCAGTGTCCACAGTCGAGGGAATAGACCAACCATAGGCTTCAGTTCTGGATTCATCCTCCTTCTTCATGTGCTGGCTAACTGCTTTATACTGCTGTCTTCGCTCCGACATCCTCTTTTCTTGCACACTAGATTATTATTAGTCTTATATCTGGGTTGAAACACTTATTCAAACATTCCCACCTGTCTATGTCGATATCTAAATTCCTGGTAATGGCTTTTCTGCTCAAGGCAGATGCTGTTTCTGAAGACTTCTTTGTTGCTTTTCGATGGCCATGTGAGGACTGGGCAGGTCTTTGTGAATTGCTTTCGCCAAACAAGTTTGAAAAACTGAAACTACGAATTTTTGGAAAGCTGTGAGGCTTCCCACTTTTCCCACTTCTATTCCTGGAAGTTGTACATTGGTTCCAAAAATCTAACACGAAAACGGGTCCCTCATTAAAATTCCCCAAAAAAAGATCAAAAAAGCTTATTATTTTGTATATGTGTGATTTTCTTTACAAACTTATCAAACAAGTCACGTTTTGGGTTGTGTTGTGTATTATGTTGAGGTTAAGCTGCAGTAAAATGTACTCACAAGTCCCAAATGCCTGTCTTTCCGGCTGGCTGAGTGGTGATTATTTTCTTGGCTCGCTGCATCTCTGTAAATTTCAGGGCGTCTTGAAGCTCTATCAGCTTTTCCTTGTACTGATTCCTTTCCATGAGCACACGGGCCATCTCCACTCTGGTGAACCTTTTGCGTTGAGCCATTGGAATATCTTCCTGAGAAAACATATTTTAAAATATTTTAAGATTTTTTAAAATTTTTCGGAACTACAAGGAAACAGACTTGCTCATCCACTGCTTCATCCAAGTTTTTCTTTTCTTTCAACTCTTTTATTTCGCCTTCCAACTCTCGAATCTTCTCGGACATTTTTAACTTGACCATTTCCAAGCTGCGAACTTCTTCTTTGAAGATTTCGTGCTCACTAAAAATGCAGATAAAATTTTATGACGTTGAACATGTTAAAAAGTTTTACCTGGAAAGTTCATCCACCCTGGCAATGAGATCATTCTTGACAATGTTAAGAGCATTTTTAGTTTCTAGCAGCTCAGTATTCTCTCTGATAAGGTTCTCCACTTCTCTGCCCATGCCTTAAAAATTAAAAATTCATTGATAGGACATATCTTCGAAAAGTCATATTCAGTGTTTAGGAATAATTCTTTACTGACTCACATCGGCACTTTATAGAAGGTTTTGACAGTACTTTGGTCCTTATGATCTTCAAAGGATAGCATTTATAGTTTTTTGTGGAAGTAGGGAATCTTGAAGCTCATTACTTACCCCTTATGACAGACACATGATATCACCAAAAAGTACATATTTGTTTCTATTGGTGTTATTACGCGTCATTAGAGTAGAGTCCCGTAAGAAATTTTCATATTTTAATACAGGGTTTTTCAGACTTCCTAACTCTTCTGACCTTGCAAAAAACTTTGGAGAACGTGTTCTTTCGGATGAAATAGAAAGATAGTAAATATGATGGAAAAAATTATTGGATTTGAGCAGCGTCGATATGAGTCATCTAGAACCAATCGCAAACACTGACTTTATTACTTAACTCAAACCAATCACACTACAAACAACAGAAAAGGATTTCTAACTCAATTGTTTAGGTAAACCCGAGAATAAATGGCGAAAGACAACACGTTCACAAAACAATATGAACTAGAAGAAGTTTTTTGTAAATATTATTTCTATTTTTGGCCATATATGAAACAAACGTGCAGAAAACTTCCCCCCACCAAACCACTTGATTTAGATGAAACAATGCTCAAACCCACCGATAAACGTGTCATTGACTAAACAAAAGAGAATAAGTACTCTTTGAGTTGTAGAATTGTAAAACACCGACTAATAAGGTTGCATGCGTTAAGAAAATAGATTTATGCAAGATATCTTAGGAAGCTTCACATTCACACACCACCAAAACACCAATAGAAACAACAACACAGCCATTCTCAGCACACTTATACCTGCAGACGCAAATTCTGCTGGATCAACTAGTTGACCTAGAGTAACGCAATAAACATATGTTTGCCAATTAAATTTTTCCAAAACTTGCAAATAAGAAAATTCGTCCCTAGTGACGTGTAACCAACTGCCCCAACTTCCCACAAGGTACAACTCAAACTTTGGCCATTTTTTTTTATTAAAAAGAAGAAAGTGGCAGAAAAAATATTTTTATCCCAGCATATTAGAATTGCTTAGGAGATAAAAAAAAAAAGAACATCGCTTCGAAAAAAAAATTTTTAAAGAGAGGGGGAGGGATGTTAGGCCTCGCTGGTGTCGAAAATGATTTTGCCCAAAAATGAGTTAAATTTGTCAAAATACCAGTAAGCTTTCTTTGGTAGAATTTTATTAAAGGACGTGGTTTATTTACCTGTGAGATCAGCACCCAGAGAAATTGCATCGCCATCATCTACTGGAGCACTTCTGAAATAGATATCGCTGAATAATCTTGCAAAAGCGTTAAACCATCCAGACGACTTACAATTGGTCGCCATGTTTCTCAGTCTTTGGGTGCGAAGGCGCTATAGACGACTGCTTGAGACTCCTCGTGTCTTCTTCATCTTCTTCCATCTGCTCCTTGCACAAGGTGTGATCTTGTTTAGGTGATTGCAGTATATCTGCCGCTGACTGTTGACCAAACTCTTCTTGCCAATCTCCTGAAAAAAAAAGTTTTATCAATTGCTGCAAAATTCACCAATATCTACTTTCACTGCTAATATGGTTAGCTAAATCCACATCCGCATGCGTGCTCTGACTCATGTGTACAGCACTGATGAGATCGGAGATGCCACGCACATTGCTATCAATCACACTCATCACCATGTTGCTTCTAAATTATTCGCATGTATTTTTATTAAGCATAAAAAATTTCAAAAATTTATAAAAATTTATTCAAAATGCGACATCCTGGACTCATAGGAAATATTGGAACTAATGACTAACTATTTAGACTTGGCTTGGCTGGTAGACCTATTACAGGGCCCATATGGCTCTTAAAAATAAACACACCTGAGTTTTTAATCTCAGAGCATAAATATTTTTCAGAGCCATATTAGCCCCAAAATAGGTCTACAAGCAGGCACTAGTTTTTGCAAGCCCATTAAAGTAATGAACACATTGTAATCACACTGACGGGCGTCAGCATACCCCTAAATTTTACTCTATTTTTGAGCTATTTAAGAATTTAAGCAGGCCTATTGTCAGATCTGTACATGAAAATGCACTTTTTTTGTTATTTTCCTTTAATAAATTTTCACCTGTTCTTCACATTCATCGGTAGTGACTGTGCCATATCAAACATTTCAGCTCCCATCAAAAACTTGGTCCTTTCCACGTGCTCGATATGAGTTCTCAGGAGCTAAAAATGTTGATATGCTAAATATTTATGCCAACATAAATGCAAAAGTAACCTCATTATACCGTTCATGGAGCTTTTCATATTCCACTTTTTGATCGGCTTCTCGTTCTTCTAAGCGATTGGCATGATCAGTAGCGTTTTTAGATTTTAGTTCTAGCATCCTGACGATGGATTCCTGAAAAGGACAAAATTAGAAAAGCCTAACTCTTTTTCCTAACTAACTAATGACTCAATTTTACTCTCCAATTCACGGTTCTGTTCCACGAGACTTTCTTCCATTTCGAGACACTTCTACAAAACAAACATTTTAATGACATTTTCAACAGAATTCAACACAAAAAATTCGACTTGGTCCTGGTTTTTGCGCATTTGTCTCTCTCGCTCAAACTGATTTAGCACTTGCTCGTTTTCTTCCTTCAGCATCTCCAAGTCTACCAAGTGCTTAAAAGTAAGAATCAACTAAGAGGCCATAATAAACTGCGCAAACCTCTTCTTTCTCAAGATAGGCCAGGTCCAGATTCTCCAGAACGTTGACCACAAGAGGCATGAGATCCTAAAAAAAGTAGATAGTAAAAAAATCACCATCCATTAAAAACGTACTTTAACACTTTCTTGACCATGTTTTTGAATCATGCCCTCAAATTCTTTGTAAATGGCTGAAGCTAACATCTATAAAAAGGTATAAAATTAGAGGGCTAGAGTATACAGTATAGTTGACCCCAACCTCCCCTTTTTCAGGTTACTTTTAGCCAAGGCAGGGCCGTTAAAATCGTGAAAGTTTTACCATGTGGTAAAGGTATCATATCAAAACAAACAGCCGATGGTAAAAAGACGGTAACTTCTTTTTTTTAAATCATGTTTACCACCTTTTACCATTTCAATAATATGACGCTCAATTTCCGTTATTATGAAAAAGTGGGGGGGGGGG